>PVIH01012306.1:0-64255 GCA_004025045.1 Sigmodon hispidus | reverse complement strand
AGTGGGATTTCTTTGAGTTTTTCTCCATTAAGTTTGATACTGGCTGTCGGCTTCTTGTAAATCGCCTTTATTATATTCAGGTATTCTCCCTTTATTCCTGATCTCTCCAGGGCTTTAATCATAAAGGAGTGTTGGATTTTGTCAAAGGCTTTTTCCGCATCTAAGGATATGATCATGTGGTTTTGTTCCTTTAGTTCCTGATTATTTCTTATAACAGAATAATAATTATGTTAGTTCTGATTCAACAGAAATAAAATTTGCCATTTTAATCTGTAAAACTAGTCTTACTACATACTGAGAATCAGTATCTATTTAAGACGTTCTGTAAAATCCAATAATACAATCATGATAGCATAAAATTGTGCCTTTTGGGCAGAATTGTAAGGGATTTGAGTCATTTTATGTAAATTTTCTGATTTGTAAACTTTCCTGAACTGTTTGCAAAAGTAAGGGCTCCAAAAACTGGTGTTCCCAAAAAACATGAGGAAGAATCCAATTAGTTTCTTTTACAAATTGAATTAGTTTGCTTTGGAGATATCCATTGATAATTTCCTACCCTACAAAAATTACTACAAGCTCTTTACCAAAGCTCATTTTTTTTACCCATAATTGGTTAATTTCTTCGCTAGGTACAAAAATTTCTGCTGGGTCCATTCCTGTTGCTTGAAGATGTTTTAATTTTTCTTTAAAAAATAAATCATGTTTTTTTTCTTTAAAAAAAATCATGTTTTCCACATATATCTGTAATTTCTTACTCAGTTTATGTTATGGAAAATACTCATTTCCAAAAAAATATTTTCCCTTTGCATTAAAATTTCCATAGGAGAATTCTTAGAGGATACAATAACCAAAATGCAATGAAGGTCTGAATCAACATGATCTATATGTGCATCATGCAATTTCTTTTCCACCAAAACCAATTCTCTTTCAGCTGATAGGTCACTTGGTCTACTTAAAACCTTGTTAAAACCATCTGAGGTTTTGAATAAATTATCCAGTTTATGGATTTTAATTTCAATAGTGGGCCCTATATTGAAAAATGTTACCCAGTAATCTTTGAAAACCATTAAGAGTCAGCAATATATTTCTTCTAATTTGCACCTTTGGAATCAAATTTTTGCTGATCTATTTTATGTTCTAAATAATAGAATCTCTTCTGGGTCAACATATAATCCCTATGTAGGCAATTTTTTTCACTTATTTAAACATTCTTTCTCAAATACCTATAGTTGAGTCAGCTAATAAAATATTTTCCCAGTGCTATTATTGGCACTTTTTCACATGCACATACTAGATTTTCAATGGGAACATTATATATTTTTAATTATGATCTTTATTCATTAAATTTTGTCAAAATTATTGCTTTGTGGCTTTTCCTGAATATATTTTTTCTATAGCTGTTTTATTGTCCAGAGCAGTTTTTTTTTTTTTTGAAAGGTTCTTTAATTGCTCTGGGTAGTTATTTCCTCCATGATGATAAGATAATACTTAACTAGATTTGATACAATGGCTTGGAAAATCCCCCTCAGACCATTTTCCAGAGGCAAAAACTTACCTTGCTTGTCCCTTGTTCATCTGCACTCATTGGTCCAGAGGTACCTTTTTTAAAGTTATTCTTAGTAAGGACATTTTTTTCTGGGAATGCCTTGTTTACAGTCTTTTTTTTTTTTAGGTGACCTTGCTTTACACAGCTGTAACATTTGATATTTTGATTTGTTTTAAACCTCTAGAAATAACTTCTCCTACTAAATTATCAGAGTTATAAGATTTTATATTCATTGTATCAATCAACCCAACAATGATGCTAATCTTGTTTGTGTTTAATGGCCCAATTATCATTTTACATTTTGAGTTAACATTTTCAAAAAACATCAATTTAATTATTATTCTCCTCATGTCTAAAACTGGTACCATACAATTTACCACTGAAGTCAATATACATAAAAAATAGAAGAATTTTTGGCTCTTGATCACTTTTGTAAAAAAATTACTTTTTTTCTGCTTTTTCAGTTTTATCCTAAGCATTCAAGATGACCATTTGGCATAAATTCAGACAGTGGTCATTATACAAAGATTGCCTTTTTATATTAGCATAATCTTTTTCCCCAAGAAGTTGGTCTTGGTAGATTTCTATATTTCTAGCTCTTATGCATTGTTCTGTAATTCTAGCTTCATCTTTCTACCAGGTCCTCCACTGTAACTGAAGCACAGAATCTAACACTGTTGTAACCATGTCTGTCCTGTCTTTATGAATAATTTTATTACAAGTTGGCTAGGAATTTGTCATTTGTTTTATGAATGCTGAGTTCCTGTCCAATGTGACTATTGTTTGTTTGAATCTCTATAAATTTAAAATTTGCAGGAGTCCATTGAGTTCTTCCATGTTATCTGTCATTTGACAATTTCTGTAAGGTTATTAGATATTTTAAGGATGGTTGTTTAAAAGTCCTAGGGTGTTCATCTATAACCTTACTAGGCAATGTTGAGATTGGTTCTGCTTTAAATTTTTCTGTCTGGATCTGTATATCACTGTGATGTTTTTATGAAGCTTTTCTAAGATTTTTATATTGGTATTTATTTTAACTGATTTTTATAATGATAAAACAGAAAAAAACAAAACTCATAATTAACATTAAAATAATTCCATTTTATTAATTATCTTCTGTTTTTTTTATTCCATTTTCAAACCATCTCGAACAATATAAAAGACCAAATTCCTTCTGTGTTAATGTTTACTACTTTTTTAGAGTGGAAAAAATCACTATCTTAAACTAACAACACTTTTTTAAAAATCACAATTGATTCACCAAATTTGCTGTCAGTAATAATTCAGATGATTGTTTTATGGGGTAGGTACTGAGTGTGGTAGCAGCCCAAGGGAAGAGTCCAGAAAAAATACACAACCCACAATGAGAGAGTAGTAAGAAATTACTGGCTGGGAGCCACAATGTGATTGCTGGGAATTGAACTCAGGACCTCTGGAAGAACCGACAGTGCTCTTAACCTCTGAGCCATCAAGTGCTCTTCATCTTTAGCCATCAGAGAAATGCAAATCACAACAACTTTGAGATACCACCTAACACCTGTTAGATTGGCTAAGATAAAAGGCACAGATGACAGCCTATGCTGGAGAGGATGCGGAGCAAGGGGAAAACTCCTCCATTGTTGGTAGGAGTGTAAGCTTTTTCAGCCTTTTTGGAATGCAATATGGCGGTTTCTCAGAAAAATGAGAATCAATCTCCCCAAGGACCCAGCAATACCATTTCTGGGTGTAAACCCTAAAGAGACACATTCACACTCCAAAGGTATTAGCTCAACTATGTTTATAGCAGCATTATTTGTAATAGCAAGAACCTGGAAACAACCTAGATGTCCCTCAACTGAAGAATGGATTAACAAACTGTGGTACATCTACACAATGGAATACTACTCAGCAGTAAGAAAAAATGATATCCTAAAATTCACAGGCAAATAGATGGATTTGGAGAATATCCTCCTGAGCGAGGTATCACAATCTCAGAAAGATAAGCAGGGGATGTACTCATTAATGGTCTCTAAACAAACAAACAAGAAAAAAAGTCAAGCATGCCCAAGCGGCAAACCACAACCACTGAACAGCTAGGGATCAGAAACACCCTGGACTGACCCTTCGAACCCCACTCCAACTATAGGAACACCTGACTCACTCTTGAGGGAGGGGGGGACAAATCTGGATTTGGCCAGGAATGGAGACTGATCCAAGCATTATTGGGTCAGTGGGACCATAGGACTGTCTGCTCCATGCCCAGGGAGGGGACGGGGAGTTGCGGAGAAGAAAAATGACCTGATGTGGTGGGAGGGGGAAGGGACTTAGAATAAGGATATACAGGGATGGAAAAAAAAATCAGAGGGAAAGCTGAACACAAAGTAAATATATGTGTAGCAATCTTATTTGCATTATCACCCTTGTTAAGTCAGGCTTATGATTTTTATCTTCTTTATAGTTATTGTTAACTTTTCAGCATTTTAAATTCATTTTACTGTTTTTTTGATAAATATAAAATAAATAAAGAAGAAAAAAAAGAAGTTACTTGCCTGTGTGAATTATGGCCCAAATTTGCAGTCCTATGGAAACACACAGGGATTTATATTAATTACATGATGTTCAGGTTAGGGTTTAGATTTATTGCTAGCTAGATCTGTCATCTTAATTCAACCCATTTCCATTAATCTGTCTTGCCATATAACCCATGGCTCACCTATTTCTTTATATCATTCTTCGTGGATAACTTGATTCCATCTCCCTTGACACAGCCTTCCTTTTATCTATGCTCAGATTTCTTGCCTGATTCTAGGATGTCCTGCCATAGGCCAAAACAGTCCCTTTGTTAACCAATGATATTTATCGCATACAGAAAGACATCTCATATAAGAGAAAAAGCTACTGTCTGAAAAACTCACTGAGTTGATTATGGAGAAGTTATGAAACATGTGCCAGAGACTATCTTAAAGGCAGAGCTGGCTAGAGGCTAACTTTGAACATAAAACCTAGCCAGCTAATTAGTGACTCTAGCCATGTGTAGCTTCTGCTTGTGCTGTAATGCCACAGGTTCTCAGCTTTTTGCAAACCTAAAACAAGTTATTTGAGACAAGCTTATATTTCAGAGAGATAAGGACCAAACCACAGCCAATTGCTCAGACCTAATGAAGTAAGCCCTATCTCTAGGAGTCTTCAAAATGATCAGGGTGATAGGTCAATGGTGATGCAGAAAAAGGTTATATTGTGCAATCTATAATCAACTTGAAGACAGAGGTGAAGAAAAGTAGTGTTGGGGCAGATGAGAGTTAGCCACTGAGGAAGCAAGATGTATAGAAAATGAAGTAAAAACCCATAAGACACATGGCAAAAAGTAGGTAAGAAATATTGGTTAATTTAAATATAAGAGCTAGTTAGTAATAAACCTGAGCCATCAGCCAAAGATTTATAATTAATATTAGCCTCTCTGTGGTAATTTGGGAAGCAACCTATATAACTTGTGTATAATCAAGCATATGAATGAAAACATCTGTTTCCATTTACATATGGTACTCTAATATGTCATATGTATGTCTATAAAAAGCCTCAGAAGACTTGGGAAAAAAGGATGCACAAGAGCAGCTTTATGGTTCATGTCTCTTATGCAGACCATGGTACATAGATGTGTCTCATGGCCAAAATACTGTGCCTCTTAGGCTGCAACATAGAGAATTCCCACAGTCATACATAGGCCACAGGAAAGAGCACATGCTGGGCTTAGGGCTTGTTCTCATGTGGATAAAAAGGTTTAAAGATATAAAATAAAAACAAATTCAGACAAATACTCCTCTAAATGGGTTACAATAGGTTTTAAAAATGCATAGGCTTGGGAGAGAAATAATAGAAGGTAGAATAAATAATACTAAAGTTCTTAAAAAGGAATAAAGTAATAAAATCATAATAAGCTATATAAAAATGGGAAATAATAGTCTGAATTTTATATTTATTTTCTTTGAATTTTTAAATTATTAATGATATAACTGCTGAGAGATATTTAATTATAAGATCTGCAAAATTAAATAAGTTACTAGGAAAAAGAGGTTCTACTTTCCTTTTCTTTTTTTGAGACTCACAGTTAAAACATTTATGTTTAGGAAGGTTAAGTTGATATTTATCCAAACTCTATCATTATATGTTATATCCATATGTTAAATTATTACCTCATGTAAATATATAAAAGTATGATACACAAATTCAAAATTGAAACAAAGCTATTACCTACCATGATGCTTTTCAAGAAAAAAATGGAATAGTTTGCTGTCTCATCCCGATCATAAATTTTTTTTTTTTTTGGTACATGACTTTTTCTTAATTTATTCTTTTCTTTTCTTTTTCTTTTTTTATTAGGAATAAAGTCACATTTTCTATCTATGTAGATCCTTGTTCAAGTTCCTTTACCCCTCCTACCCCATCCAGTCACTTTCTCTTCTCTCCATCTCCTTATCTCCTCCCCAGCAAGGGTAGGAGGTGCCAAGGTCCAAAAATGGCTTAGTTCAGCATCCACTCCTGGCAGATCTGGTTTCTTCATCCCAACATCAAAACTGAGTCAAATGTTACTCTAGAGGGAACAGCATCCAAGGTGCCAGTCCAAGGTGTTTTAGAACCCAAGCTGTTCAGTGGTTGTGATTTGCAGCTTTGACATGGTTTTCTTTTTGCTTTTCTGTTTAGAGTCCACTAATGAGTGAGTTTATTCCCTGCTTATC
Organism: Sigmodon hispidus; assembly: GCA_004025045.1. NCBI lineage: Eukaryota > Metazoa > Chordata > Mammalia > Rodentia > Cricetidae > Sigmodon > Sigmodon hispidus. Next base: position 57,997 of record PVIH01012306.1, on the reverse strand, counting down.
TTTCTGGGCTCATGATACCTAGCTCAGGAGGATATTCTCGATATCCATCCATTTGCCTGCAAATTTTAGGATATCAGTTTTTCTTAATGCTGAGTAGTACTGTATTGTGCAGATGTACCACAGTTTGTTAATCCATTCTTCAGTTGAGGGGCATCCAGGTTGTTGCTATTACGAATAATGCTGCTATGAACAAAGCTGAGCTAATGACTTTGGAGTGCAAATATGCTTCTTTAGGTTATACACCCACAAGTGGCATTGCTGGATCCTTGAGGTGAATGATTCCCAATTCTTTGAGAAACTGTCCTACTGCATTCCAGATTGGCTGAAGAAGCTTACACTCCCACCAACAATGGAGGAGTGTTCCCCTTGCACTGCAATCTCTCCAGCACAGGCTGTCATCTGTGCCTTTTATCTTAGGCAATCTGACAGGTGTCAGGTGGTACCTCAAAGTTGTTTTGATTTGCATTTCTCTGATGGCTTAAGATGTTGAACACTTTCTAAAGTGCCTTTCAGCCATTCATAATTCTTCTGCTGAAAATTTCCTTTCTTGTTCTGAACCCCATTTTTGATTGGGTTATTCAAGGTTTTGGGCTCTAGTTTCTTGAGTTTTTTATATGTCTTAGAGATCAATCCTTTATCACTTGTAGGGTTGGTGAAAATCTTTTCCCATTATGTAGGCTGGCAGGGATCTAGAGAAACATAACACTGAGGGAACACTTTCCCGAGACACCCGTCCGCTATGGCGTATGATCTATTATTGCCTAAAGGATGGAAAATATGAAGACATTATTCAGCGAGGTTGTAAGACTCTCAGTATATGCCAGGATAGTGCATCAGAAAATGGAGGAGCAGGGACTACAAAAAATAGGCCTAAGAAAAAGAAAAAGGAAAAGAAAAATTCAGAACCAGTGCCAGGACTGGACCCAGCCCTAGATGAATTTAAAGATTTATATATATCTCAAGATGAGCTAGACCCTGAGGAGAAGGAAGATCTAGAGGAGGCAGCTGCAGCCTATGAGCGAGAACACTACGATCCCCTGCCGCTTGGCCTATCACTGCCTTTCAGTCCTGCAAAGGCTATAGCTACTGCTCCCCTTCCTTTAGGGAACAAGTTGGGATGCACATTCATCCCCCAGGAAGCGTGGTCTGGGGTGACCACAGCCTTCCCTGTGTGTGAGAATCCAACCACATGTGGCCGATATTATGAAGTAATTGACCATAAGATTATTAAAGACCTTGCCCAGAGGCAGCAAAAAGAGATGGTGTAGCTGCCAACTATACCATCATGTTGCTGCAGCGCCTTATGCGCAATGCATTAACACCCACTGATTGGCAAGACTTTGCCAGAGCCTGCTTAACTATGGGGCAATATTTAGACTAGAAGTCAATTGTGACTGATCTGGCATATAGTCAGGCCCGGGAAAACGCTGCCAATGGACAGCCAGCATGGAGTGCAGATATGCTGTTAGGGTAAGGACAATGGGTAAACAATCAGATAGTGTATCTTGTGGAAGTTTATTATCAAATAAACACCATCAATATGAGGGCTTGGTGAGCCCTCCCCAATAAGGGGGAGGTCACAGGGAACCTAACCAAAATAATAGAGGGCAGCATTGAACCATTTTCTGACTTTGTAGCTTGAATGATGGATGGAGCGGGGTGATTTTTGGTGACGTGAAAACTGCATTGCCGATAGTAAAGCAATTAGTTTATTAGCAGTGTACATAAGAGTGTCGTAGGGCTATCAACCCACACATAGGAAAGGACATAGAATATTGGATGAAAACGTGCTGAGAAATCAGAGGACCTTTATCAAATGCGGGACTCGCCACTGCTATGATGGCTGCTTCTTGAGGTAATAAAGGTTCTAACAGCAGCGGGGTGTGTTTTTGGTGCGGCAAGCCTGGGCATATTAAAAGACAGTGCCGAGAGGCTGCCCCCATGACAAGGACAAAACCGCCTCAAGCAGTGAAGACTCCAGGGACATGACCAAGATGTAAAAAGGGCAAACACTGGGCCAACGAATGTAGGTCTCTTAAGGACATTAATGGGCAACCCATTCAACCTGCTGCTCACATAGTTAGTCCAAAAAACGGGGTAGCGGCCCTTGGTCTCAGGGCTCGAAAATATTTGGGGCCCACAAGGAGGTAAAGTTCCAACCACTCAGGCCCCGCGATGAGCCACGTCAGGCTTCGCAGGGCTGGACCTCCGTGCCACCTCCAGAATGGTACTAACAACAGGCATGGGAATACAACCCTTAGACACAGACATGCAAGGGCCACTCCTAAAAGGGATGGTTGGGCTATTGTTAGGCCGCTCCTCTTCAACCTTACGGGGACTCATTGCTATGCCTGGAGTTATTGACCCAGATTATACTGGAGTCATCAAAGTAATGTGTCAATCCCCTCGAGGGATAATTACTATAACCCCTGGTGATTGCATTGCACAATTATTAGTCTTGCCCTCTTTCCACAACAGTTACCCCGCATACTTAGAAAAACGGGAATCCAAGGGCTTTGGATCCACCGGAGTTGATTTGGCTTTTCTGTCCCTATCTCTTAATGACCGCCCTATGCTTGATCTTATAATAGAAGGGAGAAAATTTCAAGGATTGGTAGATACTGGAGCAGATAGAAGTATAATTACAATTAGAGATTGGCCACGTTCATGACCACTTCAGACATCTTCACAGACCTTGCAAGGTTTAGGTTATGCAGATGCCCCTAGAATTAGCTCTAAGGAATTGACATGGAAAACAGAGGACCAAAAGGGGAAGTTTCAACCTTTTGTAGTTGAAGGACTGCCAATCAATCTATGGGGCAGGGATATCCAGAGTCAAATGAATCTTAAGCTTACTAATGATTATTCTGACACAGCAAAAAATATCATGATTAGATCAGGGTTTGTTCTTAGCAAAAGGTTAGGGTGTAATTTACAAGGCATTACCACACCAATAGAGGCTCAAGGAAACACCAATCGGTAAAGCTTGGGTTTTTCACAGGGGCTACTGAGCCTATGATTCCTATCTCATGGATGACTACTGCACCTGTGTGGGTACCTCAGTGGCCTCTGTCAAAAGAAACATTGGATGCAGCCTCTATGTTGGTTCAGGAACAGTTACAGCTGGGGCACTTAGAGCCCTCGCAATCCCCCTGGAATACTCCCATATTTGTTATCAGAAAGAAATCAGGAAAATGGTGATTACTTCACGATCTGCATGCCATAAATCAACAAATGCAAGTCATGGGACCCATTCAGAGGAGTCTACCAGCTTTAACAGCTATTCCAAAGAACTGGTCTGTTGTAGTGGTAGATATTAAAAATTGTTTCTTTTCCATTCCCCTAAATAGTCAGGATAAGCAAAGATTTGCTTTTACTTTACCCTCTATTAATCATAAACAGCCCAATAAGCGATATCAGTGGATTGTTCTTCCTCAAGGTATGGCCAGTAACCCTATAATGTGTATGTAGATAGAGCTTTACAGCCAGTAAGAGATAAGTTTCCCCGTGTTAGAATTGTACATTATATGGATGATATTCTGCTTGCAGCTCCTTCTATGGAATTGTTAGAATTAGTGTTAAGTTTGTTAACCAAGGAATTAAAAGATAAAGGTTTATTTATTGCTCTAGAGAAGATACAAAAGGGAGGAGCTATTGAATTTTTAGGAGCTATTATTCAGAATGCCCATGTTAGACCAAAAAAGGTAGAAATTAGGACCAATTGCTTAAGGACTTTAAATGATTTTCAAACATTGCTTGGGGATATAAATTGGATTCGGCCATATTTGAAGTTAACTCGCTTTGAGCTTAAACCCTTATTTGATATTTTAGAGGGAAATCTAGATCTTAATTCCCCATGCCAGCTAAACCCAGGGGCTCAGATAGCACTTCAAAAGGTAGAGCAAGCAATTACTAGGGCACAGTTGGTGCGCTGTGATGAATCCAAGTCCATTTGGATGTGTATCCTCCCCACTTTAGGCTTTCCAACTGGTGTTCTTTGGCAAGAAGGGCCTCTACTGTGGATTCATACTAAATCTACAGGGATGAGAACCTTGTCCCACTATCCATCCATGACAGCTGAGGTTGCATTATTAGGCATTAAACAATCTATTACATCTTTTGCCAAGACACCTGACTGACTTATAGTTCCTTATACAAAAGAACAAGTAGAGATATTGGCTGCCACTATCGCAGAATGGGCTATATTGGTTTGTGCCATTTCTGGTACAATTGATAATCATTTGCCCAAGAGTGAACTTTTAAGATTCATAGTTCAGCAGCCTGTGGTGTTCCCTCAGATCACGAGGGAGCAACCGTTGAGCAATGCCTTAACCATCTACATGGATGGGTCTAAGACTGGGAAGGGAGCCTACGTGGTGCAAGGAGGCTCACCTGTAACTGTTGAGTGCCATCCAAATGCTTCCCAAATAGTAGAATGCCAAGTAGTTTTAGAGGTTTTTAAATGTTTTCCTGAGTCTTTTAATTTGGTATCTGATTCATCATATGTGGTGAATGCTGTTAAAAATTAAAATTTTTTTCCTATATTAAACCCTCTAGTATGGTAGCCTCACTTTTAGCAGGAATAAGAGGTGTGATTTTGCACAGATCCAATCCCTTTTATATTACTCATATCCGAGCTCACTCTTTGTTACCTGGTCCTATGGCAAAAGCCAATGAACAAGTTGATCTGGCAATGCGTGCTTTTGTGGCATTGGACTCTGAAACACAAGCGCGAGTGTTTCATAGCTTATACCATGTTTCATCTGCTGTTTTAAGAACTAAATTTAAAATTTCTAGGGAAATAGCTAGGAATATTGTGAAAAGCTGTTCTGCTTGTGTGCAATTCTTGCCTGCTCAGAAAATAGGGGTTAATCCCAGAGGCATTTTTCCACTTGAAATTTGGCAGATGGATGTTACCCATGTTCCATCCTTTGGAAAACTTCAGTATGTGCATGTCTCCATTGATACATGTTCTGGGGTAATTCACGCTACACCTCTTTCTAGGGAAAGGGTTCACAATGTCATTACCCACTGCCTTGAAGCTTGGGCCACTTGGGGCAAGCCTGATACACTGAAAACAGACAATAGGCCAGCCTATGCATCTAAGAGTTTTGCCTCATTTTGTCACAAAATGCAAGTGAAACATATCATAGGCCTGCCCTATAATCCACAAGGGCAAGGGATAATAGAGCGTGCGCATCGTACGTTCAAGGACTTCCTGCAAAAACAAAAAGTGGGAATAGCAGAGAATTGCACCCCCAAACAAAGGCTCCCTCTTGCTTTATTCACTATAAATTTTCTAAATTTAAACAATAAAAATGAAACCGTCGCCAAGCGTCATATGACGTCAGAATCCAACAATCAAGGCAAATTTATGTGGAAGGATGTACTTTCTAATCAATGGCGGGGCAGGGATCACGTTATTGTTCGATCCAGGGGATCTTTATGTGTTTCTCCACAGAATCAGGAGCCAGTCTGGGTGCCATCAAGATTGATGAGACGCGTTGAGGATGACTCTAAGGATGATGCTGATATGGATACTCCTGACTGTCTTCCCCCTGATTCAGGCAGAAAAGATGATACTCTGGGGGATTAGTCGGACCTGGCCATTACCTATGCCAGTCCATGCTCAGTCCAGAGTTCTCCCTACGATATTTTCCACTTCATGTGAATTTGATGTCCCTTGTGTCCAGCCCCTTTCCACAGATTGGGCAGAATATAATGCTAGTAATATTACTTTGAATCAGTCACTTTGTTTTAGTTTTAAAGAGAAAGATGACTGTATCTTTTTAGTCAGAAAAAACTTGACTTACTGGGTAAACACCCTAAAGGACAATCAAGTTCCCGTGCATATGTTGACTGAGGCTTTGGGACAGATAGCTACTGGTTCCACCTCTGGTACAGGATCAGAAGTTAATGGAAATCACGAGGTGAATGTTACCACCATGATCCTGACTCATGAAGGGATAGTTCCATTACATAACAATAATAACAAAATACCACAAGACCTATAGTTGCTCCCTATTGTCAACCATTTATAAGTAGTTTTCCTACCTTCACTTCCTGACAAGATAGAACTTGGGGAAATAAACAGCTTAGTCCGGGATTTGAATTCTCTCCTGGCTTGAGGACCTATATGGGAAATGTTGAGAAATCTGATAACACAACTTGGTTTACTGAAGGATGACCATTCTTTTCCTGGGTATTGATTAAAGAGGTAGGGGCCAGTGCGGATGTTTCTGCTCTTGTGAACTTGCAAGGATCCTTGGATAAGGTTTATAATGTGTCAGGTGTGGTGAAGTCAGGTAATAGAACAAGGATGAAATTGAAATTAACATCTTATAACAATGAGGTTAGCAATTACACAGGGTCAGCAGCTTTGGTGTGTTTGAAGTCACCTTTTGTGTTTCTCTTGACTAACTCTAGTAAAAACTGCACCATTTCAGGCAGTTGTTGGTTGGCAGAGTGTTGGAATGGATCAGTGGTGACTACAGCAGTAGTTGTTAGAATGCCTCCCTTTGTCCCCATGCCTGTGGAAGCTGACACAGAGCAGTTTCCTATGATGAGTCTGTTATGCCATGAGGGACTTCCGCATTACGGCCGCTATTGTGGTTGCCATTGCCATTTCAGCAACTGCAGCATTTACTGCAGGTGTAGCCATGGCCAGCCAAGTCAAGTCTGCCCAGGAAATTAATGATATTGTGGCTCGAACATCGCAAATTTTAGAGGAGCAAGCACAGTTTAATTCCCATTTGCTGAGTGATATCCTTGCCACCAACGAAAGAGTAAATTTACTAGAAGAGGTTATTGAAGATGTATATGGTCTAATACAAGTGGGCTGTGTACAGAAGTTAGGGCATGTTTGTGTTACCCCTCTTATTGTTTCAGATGCTTTGAATGAAAGTCGAAGAATTGGAGAATTTTAAGTGGGAATTGGTCTGTGGAGGCCAAAAAGATGATCCTCAAGCAAAAGTTCCAGATTGCACGTTTGAATGCTACAAGATTGGAGCCTGTTACACTTGGGGACTTTACTTCTTGGCTCACTTCTGCACTTTCCTTTTTCAAGGAGTGGGTGGAAGTGGGAATCTTTGCAGTCTGCTGTTTATTTGGGGTTGTTTTTTGCCTCTGGCTGGTTTGCCGTATTCGCATCAGAGCGCATCTTGAAAAAGTCCTATTCACTCAGGCACTCTTGGCTGTTGATGCAAGGCACTCCCCTGCAGCCTGTCTCTCTGCCCTTAGTGACTTATAATGATTGCCCTTGCACAGAGAGGCTTTAGCTGCCATTGTACCTCTATAGGGAATCATTCTCCTATGAGGTGGCCTTTGCACCCTGCCACCCTCACTGGCCTTGCACACAGGAAGGCATCTCGGGGATCCTGGCAGCAGGAAACAGCCTTTGAGCGGTGGGCACATCATGAGGTGAACACCTGTACAGGCTATATCCTGTCTGTGTCATTAGAAAAACAAAAAGGGGGAGATGTAGAGCGCGGTTGGCCCTTGTGTAACTTGCTGGAACATTGCATCATGTTCCCCAGCTATTGCACCTCTGCCGCTTATGCTAATTAGGCACTGAGTAGTGACCTATCCGATGTGATCCCTGACTATGCTAATTTGGCATTCCTTACCACCTATCACCAGCTATATGCTAATGAGGCATTACTTTGGACCTATCACCAGCTATATGCTAATGAGGCATTAACTTGGGCGCCAATCATATGGCTACATGCGTCCCAGTTTCCCTATATAAGCAGACTGCATTTCAGGCATGGGGTCTTTCATCCACCATTCTACCTCAACTGAGCTGTACTCCAATAAAGTGTGATCCGAGAAGAATCGTGCATGTGGTGACTCATCATTCTGCAGGTCAGAAAGCAGCTTGCCACATTGCTCCGCATCCTCTCCAGCATAGGCCATGTGGCTAAACATAGATTAAAAAGTATGGGTTAATTTAAGTCTAAGAGCTAGTTAGTAATAATCCTGAGCTACCTGCTAAATATTTATAATTAATATAATTAATGTGTGGTAATTTGAAAAGCAGCTGCCAAATATTGGGGAGTTGTTGGTGGAACAGAATCTTCTATCTAGCATCTATGTTTGTTGGGCTTTTACTTTTATCTGGTTATAATTTGTCAAGGCAATGGGTATCCTGATTTCTCCTGAGGCCACTCTTCTTTCTTTTTGTATAAAGATACTTCTTGTTGTTCAAGACATTGCTCTTAGGAATAACCCAGTTTCTGGGTTATTTCTTACTGTAAAGACATGAGTTAGCTTAGATTAGGATTCATGTTGGTCAACTAGCTACAAATTAGCAAATTTTAAACACATCATCACTTACAGTTTCAACTTTGAATATGTGGTTAATAATTGCATCAATGAAACAGTGACTACATGGACTGAGGCTGAATTTTCTAATTGCATTTTGAATAGAAAAGGTTTTGAATAACCTTCTATAGGTTGAAAGACATTTTTTATATTATTGATTTTTAGGTAATTCTAAATGAATATATGTTAAAATTTGATAATATTTTTCAATATTGACTCTTTATTATTATATTGACATGATGAAAATCAAACAGGGATTGCTTTGAATCACAACAATAGTAGGCATAAGTAGTAAACTTACTTTTAATTCAAATAAAATTTTACCTGAGCCTGAATTGCATGAATGATACAAATTATATTTTTTTATGTTTATATGAAAGGATTACTAATGGATATTTGGAATGGGGAAAGAGAGGCATAAACAAAGACTTTTTGGTTTTTTATTTGTTTCTTCAAGACAGGTTTATCGGTGTATCTTTGTCTGTCCTGGGACTAGCTTTGTACAGCAGGCTGGCCTCTAACTCACTGTGATTTAACTTTGTCTGCCTCCTGAGTGCTGTGATTAAAGACATGTTTTATCACTACCAGGCTTCACAACAGTTTCCTATTTCACAAATTGTAGATTAAGAGCAGCTCACTAATATAAAGACGAAAGTATGTTCAGGTGGGCAAAGGGATGAATGAGGACCTAAGGAGAATAGTTAGTAAAATTACATGATTCTGAAGCCAAGGAAAAGAGGGCCCATGTTAATCTTACATTTGAGAAATTTAGAATATGGGTGGGGGGGGAGAATTTGGGAGTAACTCCAAACTACTATTTCTTAAGTTAATACTTTACTCACTTAGACCAAATAATTAATTCCTCTTCAAGTAATGGGTTTCTTACTACAGAAGCACTTTCCTAAATTTAATTTCCTGTATGTTAGTTTATAACTGCATTACAATTATCAAAAAAAAAGGTCTAAGGTGAACAAGCATAGGTGCCTAGAAAGAATCTTGAAGAAATTCTAACAAGGTTAGTTGAAAAGTAAGATCCATTGAAGGATTTTATTTTTACTGCATGATGACCAAAAACTGTTTCAGAGAGGTAGAATGTGAGCCACAGAATCAAGTGCTTTTAAAAGTATGAATCATAAATAATCATTAAAATTGATCATTTGATTAATATTTTTGTTTTAATTTTTATTTGTTTGATTTTTAAAATTCAAACATGTTATTTTTATTAATTTCTGCTAGAAATTACCTTTCTCCATCATATTTCTCCCTCTAGTCTCTAACAAGTTCCCTCTCTCCAACTCTTTAGATGTACCTCCTGTTTCTAACTGGTAGACTTTTGTTAATTAAAATTATTGTGCAAATATACAAATAAAACATGTAGAGTCTAATTTTGTTGTTTTATATATGTGTTTTCAGGGCTTAGCATTTCATATCAGAAATCCAATTAGGGAACTGATTCCTGGGAGAAGTTAATTTTTCCTTTCTTTGCAGTCACTAATTGCCTGTGGTTATATTAGAGTTGAACTTCTTCAGATTTATTTATTTTTCTAAGATGGCATGTTTACTGATATTTCCATTGTGTGGTCTTGTTTATGTAGCCATATCTAGAAGAATGTTTCACATTAGAGTCCCTTGCATTCTGGCTCTTTAATTTTTTCCACTCCCACTTTTGTGATGTTTTCTAAACTAATAGAAGCAGAAACAGTGACATAGATATATCCATGGGAGCTTGGATCTCTAATTCATTGATCTGTGTTTCTAGCTCCAGTTTAATGTAATGGTTTCTATTTGCTGTAAAGAAGTTTTGTTGGTGATGGGTTATAGCTACACTTATATGTATATAAGGAAAATGTTAAAAATATACTTAGAAATTATACTTTTATAACAATGTAACAGCTGTAGATTTTCTTTAAGACCCATGAGCTTGCTAGCTTCAAGAAGTTGGAGGTTTCTAGTATACAGAAAAATGTGAAGTGGTGCTCCAACTAGGGAAGGAAATGCAAGATAAATATAGATGGAGACAGAGGAGTGAGAAACAAATAACATCAAGATTTTTTGATAAATCATCAATAAATTGCAGTATTATATATTTACCTAAAATTATATAAAACACATACACATATATAAATAGCCGTAACCATATACATGTATATACCTATATATGTAACTTATGCCACTTGGGATAAAAATACACCTTCATCCTGTGTTTTTTCATAATAGGATGTGTACTGTCCTGTGTGTTTTCATCAGTTCCAAAACCTGGCATAGGAAATCTTTTTTTTTTAAATTGTTAATGAGAGAAACCCAAGTAATTACAAAAAAATCTAGACAATAGCTGTTACTTTTCTTGCTAATCAGGGGTTGAATGCAAACCCTTATTGGTGAAGACACTACACACTTAAATGACATAATTTGGATTATTTGAAATGCATATAACCTCATAATCTTTTTCCTTTGATCTAATTTTTACAGTACCAAAAAATACTATACCAGATATGTATAAACCACAACAGTGGACAACATGGTAAGATATCTGCAAAGGTGCAATAAATGGCACTTCATGGTGATTGTAATCAATAGCTGTCTAACTGGAATTAGTTATACTCAAGATTAAAAAGCCCCTTTGATTGTTTTCAATCAATATTTTTAAATACTTTTACATAGTAAATTTTGATCATATTTTCTCTTCACACAAATCCTCCCAGATCTACTTCACAACTTAATGTTCTTTCCCTTTCATAAAAACAAACAAAAGAAAATTATTCCCTCAATAAAAATAACACAGAGACAAAAAACAAATCCACAGAACATGGAGTCCTGTCTATATTGAGCAAGTCTGCCTGAGCTTGGGTCCTGCTCTGAGGTGTGGTTGCCATACTTAGTGCCACTCCATTGAAGACAATGTACTTTACTCTCCCAGCAGTTATCAGTTGTTAACTGCTCTTTGGTTAGTGGTGGGACGTGGTTTCTCTGTGTTAGGATTTGTCTCTTGAATTTGTGTAGGTCCTATGCATGTTTCCACAGACTCTACAACTTCACTCATGCATCAGCTCCATTGTTTCTGGAAAACTCTTTTCTTGAAATCATATCTCTTTTGGCTTTTATTGTCTTTCTGCCTCCAATTCCATACAGCTTCTTGAGTCTTGAGAGAAGTTTTAAAAAAAGTATCTCATTAAGTTTGAGTTTTTCTTTTTTCTTTTGAGTCGTTTTTTTATTATTTTTGAATAAAGTCTTATTTTTTTGTCCATTTGTCCCCTTGTTCAAACTCCCTTCTCAGTCACTCACTTTATGACAATTTTCTAGTTATGGGTCTCTGTGTTAATGGAAGCTTCAACAATGATGGTTGAGATAGGGTTGATTTTTCGCTTCAGAAGTACGTAATTTGGATACATGGTATTGCTACGCTCACATAAAAAAATGATAGTGGTGTTGTTTTTCTTAGGGCCCATGGCGTACCTAGTCTCAGTTTCTTGTTCTTAAAAGTATTAATGTACCATAAGCAATCCAGTTAAAGAATTTTAATATTTAAAAGTGTCATATTTTAAATCAATGGAAGCAAGATTATATATTTTTAATTTTGTTCAGATTAAAAATATCCAAAAGAGTATTGGTTATGACTGTGTCTATGAAATATCTATGTAAGTTTATTACTGCATTTTTAAAAAAATATTAAAACTGCAGCATGTATTGGGGGAAAATAAAACACTAATTCACAAAAGCGAAATAATTTAACTAAGATAACTTTTGGAAACTAATGTTTTAATTAAAAGCCATAAGATTTCATTCTCTATTGTAGTCATTAATGAAGAAGCTTAACATCCTGTTTTTCATCTAAAAAAATTACATTTAATTACTTAACAGAGAATCAAAAGAGCTGCCAGTACAAATAGACATTGAAATGTAAGAAAATGCTTCCTATTATAACTGAGTCTTTGAATACTCAGCTTCTTGCTCTTATGTTCAAAACAGAGAGACTCCCTGAAGGCATAATTTGAAATCTCCACAGGGCTGACTTGTGTCTGTATCTTTTTAAAGATATACTCAGAGAACTCGCAGGTTTAGTGTCTGGGAAGCTGGTGATTTCAAGAGCTTAGATGTTTTATAAATGTTTAATATACTTAAAGATGAGCGTTATTTTTATTAAGCTTTGCACTGGTTTTAATGCTTCCATTTCTAAAGTAAAAGTCATTAGCAGCTTGTCAGCTCTGTCCTGAAGGTCCTCCTTTTGAATTTTATGTCTTTATTTAACATAGTTCAATTTGTTTCCTAAAATCTTCCATGTGCAATAAGTGTATTTCTTACAAATCTCTTTATATATTTTAATTACTTTAATACTCTTTATAATCTACAGATAACCCTCTTACATTTTGCATGTTGTTTGTTTAGTACTATTTGGCAAACCCTGGAAAGTTTTCAAAAATGAAAATATCTCTATGAGAAGTTTCCACAGTGGTGGTGTAACTGCCATTTTTTCAGAGATCTAATCAGATTTTTGTGGTGTTATGTTAGATACTTAATAAAAAAAAACATCTTAAATATTGGAGGACAAAGCCATCACAGAGCCATGCAGGAAGGTCAGGAAGTATTTTCCCATGACCTTTAATCTCATCACTCTCAAGGCACAGATTCATATGTATCTATGTGAGTTCATATCCTAACAGAGTGAGTCTGTTGCACAAGATTTCTAACCCCATTCAGGCCAGAGGTTTGGCCTGCCTGTGGCTGCTTTTCCCCTCCAGAATGACTCAGATGCTTATATTAATATCATACTGGTTGGCCTATGTCTCAAACACATTGCCAGCTAGCTCTTTCATCTTAACTCAACTCATTTCTATTAATCTGTCCTGCTCTATGGCCACAGCCATGGCACATGACTCACCTATGTTCTTACATGCTTCTTGCTTGGTGACTGGATCCAGTCTGTGTTAACTCTGCCCTCCTTTACCTGAATCTTAATTTCCCCACCTAACTATGGTACCCCACCATAGCCAAAATAGTTTCTTTATTTAAAGAATGATTTTTCACAGTATATTAAAAAGCATTTCTACATCACTAGTCAGTGGAGACACTCTTGTGTCCTAGTTCTGAGACCCCTAAAGAGATCATCAGTGATGTTAACTCTCCAAAATGCATGATCAAGGTTTATTGAAAAGAAATACTGGAGAGATGGCTCAGAGGTTAGAAGTGCCAGCTGTTCTTCCAGAGGTCCTGAGTACAATTGCCAGCAACCACATGGTGGCTCATGACCATTTATCTTGAGATCTTGTGCCTTCTTTTGATACACATGTATAATGGAGGCAGAAAGTTGTATACATAATAAATCGTACCAAATAAATCTTAAAAAAAAAGAAATATAAGTAACAGCAGGGATTCCATCAGGCACATCATCATAGTGGTGGATAGAAGAGGTACAGCCCCTCTGCAAGATGAGTCTTTAAAGGCAAAAACCATGAATTTACACATTGATTAGGGGTTTCAATAAAGATAGAATTCTGATTTGCTCATTTTTAAAGACTTCCAGAATTCCTCTGTTATCTTTGCCTTCAGTCCAGTTGTATGTCAAACCCTTTTTTCAATAGACTATCCCCTGTGCTGGGACATTCTGTGGTTAATCTTTTGCTATCAGATGGCTCTAGGCTATCTCCACTATCTTTTGTTCTCAGATATTTTGACTTTGAAATTTGAGTTGCTAAAACCTATGGCAGAGAATCTCAGGCCTATTTCAAGTTGGGTTTAGGGACTTGTGCAAAATGGAGGCAATTCTCTGAGTTTACAGGTACAAAGGCTTACATCCTAGCACTATAGAATTTGTGCAATAGAATTTTGATAGATTTTACATAAAAACATATATGTTGAGGACTACCCATTTTGCTTACACACTTGCACAAAAAAAAATTCCCTGACACAGCAAGTATGGGTTTTAGGTTAATGCTCTAATAGCAAATGCATATCTAAGTATTCATTTCAAGTTTTAAAACTATCAACCTGGAGTTATGTCAAGTCCCAGGAGCTGAGGTTTCAATCCCACAGTACTGGTCCCACTTCTGATGCCAATCTAATCTGATCTCTCAATAATTTTGTTTGTAAAATGGGATTACTGATGCTTTCTACTTTGTTAAAATTACTGAGGTATGTAAAGGGAATAATGTGTTTATGTTTGATGATTTATTATAAAGTATTTTATCAGGAATAAAAATAAACATGTGTTGGTCTAATAGTATAGGTCTGCTCCCAGAAACTAAGGAGGCTGACAGGATAATATCAGTACTTTAAAACCAACCTGGAAACTTAATGAGATTTAGCAGAAGTCTGGTACAATACAACAAAAATAAATTTGGAATTATAGTTCAATAGTAGAGTACTTGTCTAGGTTGCATAAGGTCTCAATTTTAATCACTTGAATCTCTAAAATTAAATGAGGTTAATAAACAGGTACCTCAAAGGTGTAAAGAAGTTACTGCTTCTAGAATGTTGGGTATGCTATCTTTTTTATAGTATATACCTACCAAACAAACACTAACCAAACTCATCATGAGATTCTGTAGAAATTAGTTCCTGAACTTCAGATTCTCATTCTCAACAAGAAAGACTGAAACATTGGGTTTAAAAAAAAAAAACAGCTTAATCATAGGATTATTGTGTGAGCTTTACCTCTTTTAACATAACAAGTTATACTTTATTTTAAAAATTATATTTTTTCTCAATTCTTAAGCATGATAAATCAATGAAAAAATAAGATGCCAAAAATGTTAAATCATTTTATCATTTGCCTTTTTTTTTAAGCACTCATCCCCATACTAGAAAAAATTATTTTGTGATTTTATTTTAGGTAGTCATGTATTATTTTATACCTTTATATACAACAAAACCTGCTTTACCCAAGAGTTGAGAGAATAGACTGACTTAGTTAAGTAAGGTACACATCAAAGTCAGGAAGTGTTCAGGAAATAGTCACTAGAAATTTTCAAAAAACACAAGCTTTTTTTTTTCAGAGTTTCACAAGGAAGTGTTCTGAGATTGACTGTGAACTCTAGTCTCTGCTCTGCTGGCTTTGTCTCATTAAGAGAAAACTTAAACTAAAGCTTCATTCAGACTACTTTGCTTTTTTGAATGAGAATATATTGAGCAGAAAGATCTGTGAACAGCTACAGTGTTTATCACTTTCCTCTTTGGAGATGATTTCTTTTATGATCTTTCTATTTTACTACAAATGGCTTTGTTACTTTAGCCTATGACCTTGAAAACATCTCAACCAAGCTTGAAAAGACAAACATAAAAAAGAACAGCTTTCTTTAGTTTTTTTGGAGTACTGGAGACTTTATTTTACATAACCTCCTCTATACTATAAAGTCAAGTATGTTCAGAAGTAACCCAATGAGAATACAAATAAAACTCTCCAATCACTCAGTATTTTTATAAGGAAGATATTAAAACTGGTAGATATAAAAAAATATAGAGAACTTAAGAAACTAGAGCCCAAAACCTTCAATAACACAATCAAAAAATGAAGTTCAGAAATAAAAAAGGAAATTCTCAGAAATATTTCGTATTGTAAAGATTTCTAAGAAATATCTGTTATTTATTTTCATTACTTTCTCATAAGGAACTTTTACTTTTGAAGAATGCATGTTGTGCTGGAGAGAAAAATTGCTCAAAAGTTAAAAGAACTAGTGTTTCTTCTAAAGGACCTGGGTTTGATTTTCAGCATACAAGTAATGTCTAATAATTGTCTGTAAATACAGAACCATGGAATCCAGTGTCCACTTCTGCCCTACACTGGCACCTCATATACATACATATATACATACATGAACATATATGTACACAAAAGTAAAATACCCATATATACAAAATTTAAAAGGTAAATAAATACTTTTGAAAGGTAAAAAAGCAGACACTGATATAACTTTGAATGAAAGTGACACGGTCGTTAAAAAAGTTAGTTTACACATAAAACATTGAGTGTCAAGGTTTCTAGAAATGGATCTTACAAATTATGAATAAATTGTGTAGACCATTTTTCTAGGGATAAAAGAACAATTTGTCATAAGTCAAATATTGACTATCCTTTTCTTTTTTAAAGTATTTTGAAACTATAACCAGAGAAACAGTGCCCAAGTGGATGGGGCAATCATTTTAAAATAATTTAATAAGTCTTGTACATTATTCATCTTGATCCCACACATCTCCTGGCCTCCAATAAACAAAGTAAATTTTAAGATGAAAATGGCTAAAAAAAAGAGAAAATCTTTGTTACAAAAGCTACAATGACACAGTGAGTCATGTAATACACCCCATTATCCAGGCATCTTTGTATGCAGACATTTATCTAAAAAAAAAAAATCATTGATGTGGTGAATCACAGGTCATCAGGGAAGACTCGTGAATTAGTATCCCCCATTAACTTCCTAGGTTGTTGGACCTTGAAATTTATAATACATACCTCATCGCCCAAACCTACTCATCACTCTGAAACCTCAGGGGCTCCCTGAGACACTGATTTGTACAGCTCCAAATGGATCAAGAAGTGAGTGACACTTTACCCAGCCCAGCCATCGAGCCTGGTCTCCAGACCTAGGCCAGAGGCCACAGCTCATGGACCCCTGTTATAAATGATTCTTGCTTGGACTTTCTGGGCCTGGACCAAAGGTTCAGACCTACTCTCTGTCCTGCTGAGCCTCAGTTAATCACACACAGGCATATATTATTTTTTATGCTGATTGATCAAGAACCCAGGCATATAATTTGCTAGCACTTGCTAGCAATCTAAACCATCTCTTTCAGCTGTGCGGCTCAGTACCTTTTCTCAGAGCAGCATTTTAGCTTCTTTCCTCTGGGTCTGCTGCCATCTCTTTGTTGTCTCTGGTGGCTTCGCTGGAATCTATGTCTGCTTTGAGATGTTCCTGGGATTTTTCCCTGCCCACAGTTCCTATTTGCCTTTGGCAAATCAGTATTTTATTAAACCCATAGACAGGACAAATATTTACATTACCAGCATAATTTCACTACAGACCCCCACTCCCACCCATTGCTGTGCCAGGCTCAGGCCAGCAGAGGAGACTTCTGCCAGCTTTTGTGAAGGGATAGATGTATTTCTCATTAACACCACAGTCTGTTAGACTCTGCATACTATAAGACACATCCCATCACCTAAACCCACTAATCACCCTGTGTCCTTAGAAGTAACCTGATACACAGAATTAGCCAGCCCTTATTGGATCAAGAGTACCTCTCTTTTATACAGAATACACTGACCAACAGCTCAGATTGAACCAAGAGTGACTTTCTGACAAATAAAAACAATCAAAGCAGAATTGACCACGATTATCTACCTGAGACACAGTCAAATCCTGTATCATTTGAGCAAAAGAAGAGTAGATGCCAGTGCCAATATATATATTTTATCATTTGCCTTTTTTTTAAGCACTCATCCCCATACTAGTAAAAATTATTTTGTGATTTTATTTTAGGTAGTCATGTATTATTTTATACCTTTATATACAACAAAACCTGCTTTACCCAAGAGTTGAGAGAATAGACTGACTTAGTTAAGTAAGGTACACATCAAAGTCAGGAAGTGTTCAGGAAATAGTCACTAGAAATTTTCAAAAAACACAAGCTTTTTTTTTCAGAGTTTCACAAGGAAGTGTTCTGAGATTGACTGTGAACTCTATATAGTGGGACTATACTGTTGTACATAAGTACTTGTCACTCCTATTGGTTTATAAGACAAAACAACAGCCTAAAAAACAAAAAAAAATATCTTTAACAACCCTATATCTGTCCTAGGGCTGATCTATAAAACATAAATGAGCTAAAAAAAAGTAGAAGTCATAAAACCAAATAATCCAATTTAAAAATGGTGTACAAAGCTAGAGAATTCTCAACAGAAGTATCTTAAATGTCTGATAGACAATTGCAAATTGTTCAACATCCTTTGTCATCAAAAACATGCAAATCACAACTCTGAAATTCCATCTTACACCTATCAGAATACCTAAGATAAAAAAATACAGGTAACAGTCTATGATGGAGAGGATATGGAATAAAGGCAGCACTCTACTGGTGGAAATGTAAATTTGTATAGCCTCTTTGAAAATCAGTATTGTGATTTTTCAAAATATTGGGAATCAACTTCCCTAATGATTCAACAATACTCCTCTTGAGCATATATAGATCCCCCAAAATGCATAATCTGACAAGGACATTTCCTCAACTATGTTCATCACAGTATTATTCATAATATACAGAAACTTGTAACAACCAAGTTTAAAACTAATATACAACACACTGAATTAATACAGACCAAAAAAGATAAACATGATATGTACTCATTCATAATTTTATTTGAAACATAAATCAAGAAATTCCTACTCTAAAATCTACAACCCCTGAGGAGCTAAGTAACAAGAAGGACCTTAAGTGACACATTCATAGATACCCTGGGAAGAGAAAGTAGATCAGATCTCCTGAGTAGATTTAGGCCATAGGAGGGAGGGGGCAATGAGGGGAGAAGAGCATATGAGGTATTGGGATGGTTGAATTGAGAATGAAACAAATGGGGAGAACAACAAAATATATATCTTAATAGAGAGAGCCATTTTAGGGTTAGAGAGAATCCTAGTGCTAGGAAAATTCCCAAGAGAGGGTGCCTATACTGACCTTCTCCTATAATCAAACTGATGACCACCCTAATTGTCATCATAGAACCTTTATTTAGCAACTATTATAAGCAAATGCAGAGATCCACAGCTAAGGACTGACTCAAGCTCCCAGTCTATTCAAAGAGTGAGAGTAGAGATTGTTTGAGCACAGGGATCAAGATTATAATTCAGAAACTCATAGAGACAGCCAGCCTCTATGAGTTTGGCTCTTAGGTGACAACTAGGGAATCTGTATGGGACTGAACTATGCTATTAGTGGATGGCACTCAAATGTTGTGTGAAGTTTGTAGGGCTTTTGGCATCAGGATCAGAATTTATATCTAGTACAAAAACTGGTTTCTTAAAGCCCTTTTCCTACAGAGAAACCCCTTGCTCAGCCTTGATACTGAGGAAAGAGGCTTGGTCCTCCATCAACTGGATATGCCACACTGCATTGAATCACCCTGGTATTGCTTACCTGTCTAAGGAATGAATGAAGGGCTGGAGTAAGGGGAAGCTGGGGAATGACTGAGAAGAGGTTAGGGAAGGGGGACAGTGGAAGGTATATTAAAAAATATTTAAATTAAAAAACAGCCAAAAATATTATTGGTTTGATTCAAGGCCCCTGTTCTATGCTACACAAATGACACTTGAGCCTTCAATGAGAATCTTTCTACACATCTGTTTGCTGCTACACAGCATGAAGATCCTTTGGTCCTGGGTTTGAAGGGTTGTCCACCCATCGTGCCTATGTTCCAGCTGATTACAGATGGGGTGAATTTTTGTGTGGCCCAACACTTAACCTTTATTTTTGGTGAGCAGTTCTAGGGTTGGTTAACCCACCAGCTCTCCCTGCCTTTACCACCAGAGTGAGCTTTCCAGTGATGCCCTGAATAGTCCACCCCTGCAGTGATGATCAAGGGATGGGGTAATTTCTCCTCTTTTCAATTTCTTGTGGTTGGTGATCCTACAGGTACTACACCTTCAAGGTCTCCTCCAATGCATGTCCTAGGTGAATTTTAGGGGCTAATTTCCTCAGTGCTGGAGATGATGAGAGGCAGGGACAGCTATTTGGTTTTATGATTCCAAGGTCATCTCTTCCACCTGAGGCAGGAGTGGGAGGGTGAGGGTGGGATAAGGGCTCCTTTCCCTGCACATGCTGTCACATGACACATGAATAGAGATAACTCTCCCATGTGATTTAGGCATTAACTGGGGGAGATCTGTCCTAGATGGCACATGACAGATGAGTAATAGTGTTAGCTCATCTTACTCACAACTTCAGGGCTAGCTGACTCACACCTCTGTCAGTATGGTTAGTTCTATTATGCTTCCCAGGTGAAGCACAGAGCCTTTTCTCTCTAATATTTAGGCTGGTGGGGAGCAGGGGAAATCTCTCTTGTCCTCATGACCTCAGTGATATTTGTCCTATATTAGGCAGGGCTTGGGGAAAGGGCATCTCTTCTCCTGCCAAATGGTGCCCTATGGCTGACAATAAACAGGGGCCGGTCTCAAAGACTTACATTCTCAGTCTGTCTTACCTATGCTCTTGTCAACATGGTCTACTCCTTTGTTTTCCCACACAAGGTGAGGTGTTGCTATTCTTGAGTGTTGCTGCTGGTAAAGGAATCAACTTCTTTGTCAGATGTAGTTGTTAGCAGAAGCTACTTGGGCATACTTCCCATGCCTCACTGCAACACTGCAGACAAGGGATGTAGTACCAGGGAGGCTCCTCTCCTGCCCATAGGGCTGGTTATCCACCTCCCTGTTTGCAGGGTCAACTCTGCTGTGATGCCCAGGTGAGGCAGCACAGGATCCCTTCTCCTGAGTGCTGGAGCTGGTGAGGGGTTTGGTAAGTTCCTTCACCTGTAATAGGTTTGAGGTATACTAGATGAGGATATTTTTCCCTTACCTATCCTACCACATGGCAGGTCAGAGGGGAGCATCTTTTCTCCCATTCTCATGCACTTAATAACAGCTCACATTTACCCCTGCCAACAGGGTCAACTCCGTTGAGCTATCCAAATAAGGTGTAAGGGCCTTTCTCTTGAGTGCTACAGCAGGTGAGCCACAAGATCAGTTCTGCCTATTGTAGCAGCCAGTGAGAAATGAGGCCAACTTTGTACATTCCTGTCTTCTCTGCATTTAGTAGTTTCAAGGACATCTTACCTCAACACAGACTAGCTGCATCAGAGCCATGAACATTGACATAGGCATGACACCAGTCGAGGCCATGACATCACCATGTCACTAAGTGGCAATTAAGCCATATATCTCAGCCCACTTGTTCCTACTTTGCGGAAAAGTTTGGGGAACGTCTCTGTGTGGGTTTTTGTTGTTGTTGTTGTTTGGTTGGTTTTTTTTTTTTTTTCCCCTGCTCAGTCCATTATATCACTGAGCAGGAACGTGCTTATTCCTTGGTGTTAAGGGCAGTCCTGATCTTATAAAATCTTATACTAGGTCAGTTTTGTCATTACTGATTTAATTATGTTAGTGAGGTTTAGGATTAAAACCCAAACATTGTATGTGCTAGATATGTGTTGGGTAGCACCTTCTTCTGAGATGAAAACTCTTAATGTTGAAGTGACACTCTCTCTGTAAGACACAGGGCATTAAAATTCTATGAAGCTACAGACTATTCTAAGTAGGGGTGAAATATTTCATCCTCCAGGAAAGTGCCTTAAGTTCAGAAAGTAAACAGCAAGACAGTATCAGAAATCTTTGAAATTAAGAACCCTTCATCCCCAAGCATATATAATCAGTAAGAGCAGTATAGAAAGGATCTCCAAGAAAAATCCCACTGCCTGGTAGAAACAGAGACAAACTCAGCTGCATTTACGAGGCTCATAAAAACTGAGCTAAGATACTAACTCCAACTAAGCTATCTGATACACTCTGAAACCTATTGATCTGCAACACACTCCCACTTTCTAGTTTTCTTAAGTATCATTCATACTGGAGTGGGAATTGGTAACATTATTACCTTTGTGTCATTCCTGCTCCTATAACTAATTCCTTACTCACATTTCTGTAAATAGACACAATAAAACGTATTGAGTTACCAAGGAGGACTTTGGCTGGTATCTCATTTTTGCTCTGTCATTGGCTCACAATTTGAAGTGAGCAGTCATTTGCTTATATTTCCGTAGACATAGCATTAGACCATCATTAAGCCATAAGAAAAATCATATTTGGGATATATGTACATCTTCATAAATGTAATTTTAAAAAGCAATAGCAAAATCTGTGCATAGTCCTAACAGAATTATTTGTGTCTTCATTGTGTCCCTGTGCAACCAAGGACTCACTAACTAAGAAGAGAGCAGATTACAAAGGCAGTAGGAAGCCAAGAGATGTGTAGAAACATATAAAACATACAAATATAAAACATTATTATTTCACAAGAGAGGGGCCATAGAAATCAGAATGTTGAAATAACAGGAAATCTAGATTTAAATAAACTTTAAAAAAAATAACCTATAAATTCAGGCAGATTAGCGACTTTGTTATAAATAAATTCAAAGAAAACCATGACTACTTATTCATAATAAATAGAAACACAGAAAAGTCCTCAAAACAGCCAGAAGAAGGAACTGCAACAAGCTTTAAAGGAAGAACAAAACTACAGAACATAATTAGAAAACTTTTAAAAGAACAGTATTTAAGGTAAAGGTGACTGCCAACTTTAAATCGTATATTTTGGAAAAAAATTTGGAAGATAAATTTACTGGTTTTTTATATTAAAGTACTCCTCAACATCATCCATTTAAAATATCAAAATCCTTTTTAATGTTCTTAACCACTGAGCCATCACTTCAGTCCAGATTATTATTGAAAATAAATTATTTATACATTGTTGTAATATAACATTATGTTTGCTCCATTATCTAATGCCAGATCCTCATCATTGCCCTTCCTATCCAACGCTGTGCCTTGCCTTTTTTCTCTCTCTCTTTCTTCATAAAACCAGCAGGCAAAAAAAAAAATCAGAATAAAACAAACAAAGCAAACAGACAACAAAGCAGAGAAAAAGAAAAACAGCAAGAAACACATACACATTCAGAGATGTACATACCCACACAGATGTAAAACACATAAAACATAAGATTAGAAACCAAAATAGATAAGAATAAAATAAGTAAAGTTAAAAAACAACTACAAACATCAAAACAAATGAACAAAAACTAAAAAATATGAGACAAAACATCTCCAAAACTACCATTGAGTTGGTTGTGTGTTGGCCATCTACTGTGAGGCAATGTGTCTGAAGGAAATTGTTGTGTTTTATGAGCAGTTGTCAGTCTAATATAGCTTCTGACTTCATGGTCGGAGCTGTGTCTATTTTGCATCCTATCTGGATGGACCTATGCAAACTCTGTACATTCTGCCATGATCTTTGAAGTTCCCCATGTACTTTAGTCCTCTTGGTCCTGGAATGTGCTGTTTCCTTGGTGTCCTCCACTGACTTTCACAGTCTTCTGTTTTCCTCCACAAAGTTCCCTGAGCCCCAAGGGGAGGAACTCAACTCAAATAGGACTGAGTGTGGTTCCCACGCTCACTGTTCTTGTTTCTCCCCAGCTCCTCTCTGGGTCTGGATTTGCTACCTTTTGTCATTAGAGTCAAATAGGCTCTTAAAGAATATTTATAAAATAAGATAATAAAATATAATATCACTTTTTTTTCATTTTTAAACTTAGGTTTGAAATTTTATCAACATTTCGCTTAATCTCCACTTTAATATTTCTTATATGATACAATATTCGCTTGAAACTGTGTTAGTGAAGGCAGATCTTCTATAAAACTGTATAAACTGTTTTTTAACACTGTGGACTATCTATAAACCCTGAGCATTAATGTCTTACAGGTGGATGGGTAGGGGTTACCCTTATTTCCTAACCACCTGAGCCCTTCCAAGAATCACAACTTTCTTCATTGAAAGAGAGAGAATACCCTCATGACAAAAGTCAAATTGCAAGGAATGTACCACATTGGTTTCTGTATTTTGTTAGTTATAAAGTTTATTAAATCCTGAAGACTTTTAATTAAAAGCATCACTCTAAAATGTTTTAGTGCACTACAGGATTTTAAATGACTCCTCCACAAATGATAATTGCTTGATTAAGTTTTGTTTAAAAAAGTTTTGTATTATGTTTTAAGATTCTTTCATCTGCAATGTTTTCCTTCAAATTGCTTTTTTAGCTCTAGTTCTTTTGTCATTCCATATCTCATATATACAGATGCTCAAGAATTATATGCAAAAATGCTTGATGTGACTAATCATTTGAAAAATGCAAGTACAACATACAAGAAAGAAATTGCCTTCTCTAGATTATTAGAATAGTTATCATCAAACTGGCAGAAACTAACAACTTCACATCACTCAATGTTTATTATTGAATGAAAATTTATATCATTGAATGAATATTAAAGATATGCCTAGAAGATTAAGTATATAATTAGCATATGACCAGGAAATCTGTCTGTATAGATTCTGGTGATAGAGAATGTATTTAAAAGAGATATGTGCCATCTACATTTGTTTCAGCTCCATCTCTAATAGCCAACAAGAGGAAATAGCTATATGTCTGTTAGCTGATCAGTGGGTAAAAGAAGTTGTTACATATGCAAACAAATGGTATTTGGTCTCAAAAGAGTGTACAAGGAGGTTTCGGGCCTGGACTAGGCCCACAGTTTGGACCTGCCTGCTGCTACTTATCCCAAAGTCCCATAGGAAAATACAGATACTTATAATAATTTTACGTTATTTGGCCTATGGCTTAGACATATTGCTAGCCAGCTCCTTCATCTGTATTCAACCCATTTCAATTAATATGTCCTGCCATGTGGCCCATGACTCACCTGTGTTACCTTACATGTTGATTCTTGGGCAGCTGAATTACATCTCTGACTCTCCCTTCTTCCCTCATCTATGTTCTGATTTCCCCATCTACTTTTAAGGTGTCCAACAATAGGCCAAACAGTCCCTATAGTTCACATCATACTGAAAGACATCCACATCAAGAAAGAATAAAAATTTACCATTATAAACAGCACTACAGAATGTGCTACTTTTATGGAATTTTCTAAAGCTTATTTCAAAAACATTGATAGACAATCAATAGTCACTAGAGACGCTGAAGCATACATAGGGCAAAGGATTTAAAACATCAGAAAAAACTGGACATGCTAGCAGATGACTTCAAAAACATTTTGGGAAGCAGAAGCTAATAGATATGTAAGTCCCGTACAAAGAAAAGACCCTAAACATATCTCTTGACTCAAAAAAAAGAAATAAAAGAAATTGAAAGAAAGAATATGATGCAAGTAGGACAAATAAATATAAGTATTCATGTTGTACAAGTATTTGTAGTTTTTATAGTTTAGAAAATCTTTTTGACATTATAAAAAGGTTAGAAACTTCAAAGTACATGGAAGCAACAAATGATTAATAGGTGCAATGCTAATTACTATGCTTTGTAATTATAAGCTAGATTCATGTATCAAATTACCAGACATCAGCCACAAATACGTATAATTCAAAACATATATAACCAAATTTTTTAAAACAGAAGAAATTGAATTAGCAAGATTATAGACAAAAAATATAATAAAGGACAGCAACTCATTTTCTTAAATAAAATTATCATTATAATTAATAATGCAAAATTGTTTAAATTATTTATATAAATCTTCTGTATACTTCATGTCAGAGTAGATGTATTAAAATAAGTCTGTATTACTATTGCTGTGATAAAATTATATGACCAACAGCAACTTCGAGAAGCAAAGTTTAAATTCTACTTACAATCTGTATTCCATTATGAAAGGAAGTTGGTGCAGAAACTCAAGGCAAGAACATGGAAACAGGAACGGAACCAGAGAGTCCTGGGAAACTCAGGTTACTGATTTGCCCCTGCGGAATCATCTTCCTGAAATGGACAGTACCAAGCACAGTAGGTTAGGACCCTCATATAAATCATTAGCCAAAAAGATACATACAGGCAAATCTTCTGAAGGCATTTTTCTCATTTGGGCTTCCCTCATTAAAATGACACTGGTTAGTAAGTAGAAAAACTTTATCCAGAACAAGATGTAAGTTCTATAAAAGGATAAAGATAAAATTTCAATGAAAAAATAAAGATAAAATTCTAAATTAACTTAAGTATGAATCAAAATTAAAAAGAATAAATAACATTTTATTTATTCAAAAATAAATATTGATCTAACATATTTCTCAGAATGGATTATTTCAAACACATATCTTTAGGATATTTCAAATCTAAGATTAGCCTCAAAGAATTGTCAAACAGAGAAAATTATATTCTTTTATTATGGCAAATCCATATAGCTTAGATTTGAAGGTACACAGAAAATAAGAACAAATATCAGCTTAGTAAATGTATGCCTAACTGAGACAATTTATCTTATATCCTTTTAAATCTGTAAATTACTTGGATTTTTAACATAAAATACAAATATCTGCTACTAAACTAATAATAACAAGCCTTGTTTCTTCTACATTGTTTCAAGACACTTGTATAGCCAACACAGTACTCTCATTGAAATTTAATATTAATTTATTTACTAATTAAATAGTAAAACAAATAAATTATTCATTAATATTTAACTTAATATTAGACATTTTCCTATTTAATAATAATAAGCTAACAGCATCTTATTATGCAGCCAGATCATCCCTAGTATGCCATCAATCAAAATCCAAAGAGTAGTTAAACAAATAAGACACTATGCCTTTTTAACCTTTTGTAAGTTATATGGATATGTCTGCATTCTAAATAATTTTTAGATTCAAATTGAGTAACATTATTTTGAATGTTGTATGTTGAAATCTAAGAAATTGACTAAAATACAAAGTGAAATTCATGGTCATGATGCTTGTCAGACTATTGGGATCATCTTATTTCCAAGGTTATACAATGCCTAGTAAAGAAGTAAGTCTTTAAAGAAATGGTTACATAGAGGTGTCCATCAATGGACCTATCTGTCTCTATTTTTCATCGGTTTCACTCGATCTTAGTTTAAGTGAAAGTGATATGTCATGCAGCAGCATGAGGCTGTACAGATAGGATTTTCTAATATGAAAGCACAGAAATAACTTGGTTTGGGGCTTGTTCAGATTCAGTGATCTCTATTGTAGGGCAGGAAAGCCTACATGACCTTTCTAGGAGAGCTGAAATATTCTTCACTACGCTGCATAAATGAAGTTATGGAAGACAAATGAAATCTAACTGAGGAAGATAATCATATATGAGCTTCTGAAAAATCTTCATGTAAAAGAAAAATCTCTAGAAATATTGTATCTAATATCCAATTTATAATTAATACCCTAAATTAGCATCACTTATTTAAAAAGATATTTCTCAGAAGAGGAAGTGGTTTAAATTGTACCTTAGTTGAGAGAGGTCATGCAATTAGGACAAAAAAGAAAATGAAATGTTTGAAACTATTGTTCATTACAAATTAAGAAAATTTCACTACACTGTGTGGAGATTTAAGTGACACTGGTGCCCATAGACTCACACATCTCCATACTTAGTCTCTAGTTGCTAAACTGTTTAAGAAAGATTAGATCCCAACAATCAACTTGTGAATTGTGATTTCTTTCACAGGGGTCACCTAAGCCTATCAGAAAACACAAATATTTATATTATGATTCATAACAGTAGCAAAATTAAAGTTATAAAGTAGCAACAAAAATAATTTTGTGAATGGGAATCACTTCCATATACAGAACTGTATTAAAGGGTCATAGCATTAGGAAGGTTGAGAACCATTGGACTAGAAGGTGTAGCTTTGTTGGAGTAGTTGTGTTTTTGTTGGAGAAAATGTGTTGCTGAGGGTGAACTTAGAATTTTAAAGAACACACTTAGTGCTAGAATTTCTTTCTTCTGCTTCCTGCATGTTAAGATATAAAGCTCTGAGTTACTGCCAGAGAACCATGCCAGTCTGCTTCTCATCAAGATAAAAAATAAACTAAACATTTATAATTATAAGCAAATCCCCAATTAAATGTTCTCTTTCATAAGAGCTGCCTTGATCATGGTGTCTCTACACTGCAATGGAAGAGAGTTAGGAGTTTTCTATAAATTAATCAAAAGTTGAGGAAGGAGTAAACATTTCTATAAGGTTTTGTCTTGGATAATAAAACAATCCATAGTAATTAATATACAGAATCTAGAATTACAAGTGATCTACATTAATTAGATGTGTTATATCACAGGCATTTGTTGTCATATTTCTCTAGATAATAATATATACAAGCTCTTGTGTGGAACAATATCTATACTGCAGGATCTACTCTTGGAATTCATTGTCTGAAGATAAAAATGAAAGTATTATAAATACTGTAAACTTTGAAACATGGAAATAATAAACAAGGATATGTGTAATTTGCAGGTGATCACAAAGAAAAAATTCATTGAGATAAAAAGAAGTACAGTTTGAAACAGTGCATGGAATCCAATGACACATGTGTTGATTAACAGAACCAAATTACTAAAAAGTTTGGAAGAGATTACAAATACTAAAGAAATCATCTCTAGATGAGCAAGGAGAATACCAAGTGAGTGCATGAGAGATGAAATCTAGAACATATGTAAAAACAGAGAATTCTTTTGAAAGATGGTGTAAGTCGGAGCAAACATGTGAAGGGAGTCAAATTTTGAGTACTAATAATAGCTAACATATACAGAGAAATACTTCTTTCACTTATATTTTAATGAATGTATATATACTCATGAATAATAACAAAAGAGGTTTCAGTATTTGAGTTTTGTTCACCCATAGCAAGAGTCAGACTTTTGTATGTTCAAACAGATTAACTGACAGAGCACAGCATTCTAACATACATAGTATAATTTTAGCTTTTGTTTACTGTGAATAAAGAAGATTGTGGAAAAATTAAGAATACGTATACTAAGTTAATATTTTGATATATCATAAGACATTATTAATATTATACTTTTTAAAAAAGCACTATGAAAATATCAAAATCCGATATGGTGATGAACACATTTCATTTTTTGATATTTGAAATATGAGTATGAAACAAACATGATGAATTATATTTGAAATTAAAGTATCTATGAGGCAAATACAGGAACATGGACTACAATAGAAGAAATATTCTTTTGAATAAAACAAAATATTTTCAAAATTTTTTAAAAACTAAAAATAAAAAAGGGATTATTAAGTAGAAGAAAAATATAATTGATAGAATGTTCAATAGCTGTATGGTCATATGACTAAGCATTATATAATGTAACAATTTAGAACTCAATACTTGAGTTCAATTATTTAAAAAATAAAATAATAACTTCTTTCAGAATAGGATACATCCAAAAGATTTTAATAAACTATTAATAAAGAAGACAGCAAATGATCCATCCTAAGACAAATTGGTCATCTATAGCTCCCATTAAACAATATGCTATTAATTTCATATTTCATAAAGAAATACTAATAAAGCTCAAATCCAACACCAATTCTCACACTCGAATAGTGGCAGACTTCAATAGCCCACTTTTACCCCTCAATAGGTCAACCAGACAGAGACTCAACAGAGAAATAAGGTATCTAACAGAGATTATGATGCAAATGGATTTAAAATATATTTACAGAAGCTTCCATCCAAACCCAAAGGAATATACATATTTCTCAGCAACACATGGAATTTTCTCTAAAACTGACCACATAATTGATCATAAAGCAAAAGTCAGTAGATACAAAAAAAAATGGAAATAATCCCTTGTATCATATCAGACCACCAGGGCCTAAAGTTAGAGTTTAACAACATCAAAATTCACAGGAAGTCTAACAACTCATGGAAAATAAACATCACTCAGCTTAACCACCCTGAGTCAAGAAAGAAAATAAGAAAGCATTCAAAGTCTTCCTAGAATTTAACAAAAATGAATCCACAATGTACCCAAACTTGTGGGACACAATGAAAGCATCTTGGGGCTGGAGAGATGGCTCAGAGGTTAAGAGCACTGACTGTTCTTCCAGAAGACCTGAGTTCAATTCCCAGCAAAACCACATGGTGGCTCACAACCATCTATGATGAGGTCTGGTGCCCTCTTCTGTAAAAACTGTATGCATAATAAATAAATAAAACTTTAAAAAAAAAAAAAGAAAGCATCTTGAGGGGAAAATTCATAGCACTAGATGCTTATATGAAAAACCTATAGAAATCCCACACTAGAGAACAAACAGCACAGCTGAAAGTCTTAGATCATTTAGAAGCAAACTCACCTAGAAGGAGTAGATGGCAGGAAATAATCAAACTTAGAGCTGAAATCAATACAATTGAAACAAAAAGAACAATACAAAGAATCAATGAATCAAAGAATTGGTTCTTTGAGAAAGTCAACAAGAGAAGTAAATCCTTATCCAAACTAACCAAAAATCAGAGAGAGAGTATCCAAATCAACAAAGTCAGAAAAGGAAAGGGGAATATAACAACAGACACCCAGGAAGCCCAGAGAATTATCAGGTCATATTTTGAAAATCTATATGCAACAAAAATGGAAATCCTAGAAGAAATGGACAGCTTTCTGGATAGGTACCATTTACCAAAATTAAATCAAGATCAAGTTGAATACCTAAAGAGACCTATAACACTAAAGGAAATTGAAGCTGTCATTAAAAGTCTCCCAAGTTAAAAAAAAAAAAAAAAAAAGCCCCGGTCTGATGGTATCAGTGCAGAGTTATACCAGGCATTCAAAGAAGAGCTATTACCAATATTTCTCAAACTGTTTCACACAGTAGAAACTGACGGAATATTGCCAAACTCTTTTTATGAGGCCACAATTACCCTACTACCCAAGCCACTCAAAGACACAATGAAGAAGACTTATAGACCAGTTTCCCTCATGAATATTGATGCTGAAATTCTTAACAAAATTCTGGCAAACTATATACAACAACATATAAGAAATGTCATCCACCATGATCAAATAGGCTTCATCCCAGAAATGCAGAGATGATTTAAAACACGAAAAACCATAAATGTCATCCATCATTAAAGCAAACTGAAGGAAAAAAACGCATGGTCATATTCTTAGATGTTGAAAAAGCCTTTGACAAATTCCACCCACTCATTTATGATAAAAGTCCTGGAGAGATCAGGAATACATGGAGAGTACCTAAACATAATAAAGGTGATTTACAAGAGGCCGACAGCCAACATCCAACTTAATGGAGAAAAATTCAAAGCATGCCAACTAAAATCAGGACCTAGAAATGATGTCCTCTTTCCTCTCTTCTATTCAATATATTTCTCAAATTTTTAGCTAAAGCAATAAGAGAATGAAAGGAGATTAAGGACATACAAATTGGAACAGGAGAAGTGAAACTATCTCTATTTGCAGATGATATGATTGTACACAAAAGTGATCCACAAAATTCTACCAGGGAACTCCTACAGCTGATAAATACCTTCAGCAATGTAGCAGGATACAAGATTAACTCAAAGAAATCTGTCACCACAATATACTAAAGATCAAAGGGCTGAACAAGAAATAAGGGAAACATCACCCTTTATAATAACTGCAAATAGCATTAGTTACCTGGAAGTAACAATAACCAAAGAAGTAACAGATCTATTTGACAAAAACGTAAAATCACTGAAGAAAGAAATTGAAGAGGATATGATAAAATGGAAAGATCTCCCATGTTCCTGGATAGGTAGGATCAACATAGTAAAAATAGCAATTCTACCAAAAGCAATCTATAGATTCAATGCACTTCTCGTGAAAATCCCAACACAATATTTTTTGGACCTTGAAAGAACAATACTCAATTTCATTTGGAATAAAAGGAAAGCCAGGATTGCCAATACAATTTTACTCAACAAAAGAACCTCTGGAGGCATCATCCCAGACTTCAAGTAATACTATAGAGCTACAGTAATAAAAACAGCCTGGTACTTGCATAAAAACAGACTTGTGGATCAATGTAATCAAACTGAAGATCTCAACATTAACCTAAAAATTCATGAACACCTGATCTTTAACAAAGACACCCAAATTATTCAATTGGAAAAAAAGATAGTATCTTTAATAAATGATGTTATCATAGCTGAATGGTAGTGTGTAGAAAAAAGCAAATAGAACCAAGCCTATCGCACTGCACAAAACTCAAATCCAAGTGGATCAAAGACCTCAACATAAACTCAGCCATACTGAACCTGATAAAAAAGAAAGTGTGAAATACCCTCCAACGAATTGGAACAGGTGACCATTTCCTAAATATAACACCAATGGCACAGACACTAAGAACAACAATCAATAAGTGGGACTTCCTGAAACTAAGAAGCTTCTGTAAAGCCAAGAATACAGTCCATAAGTCAAAATGACAGGTTACAGAATGGAAAAAGATTTTCACCAACCCTACAAGTGACAGAGGATAGATCTTTAAAATATATAGATAACTCAAGAAACTAGTGCCCAAAACCTTGAATAACCCAATCAAAAAATGGGGTTCAGAATTAAAAAAGGAATTCTCAGTAGAAGAATTAAGAATGGCTGAAAAGCACTAGGAAAAGTGCTCAACATCTTTAGCCATCAGAGAAATGCACATCAAAACAACATGAGATACCACCTGACACCTGTCAGATTGACTAAGATAAAAGACACAGGTGACAGCCTATGCTGGAGAGGATGCAAGCAAGCAGAACACTCCTCCATTGTTGGTGGGAGTGTAAGCTTATTCAGTCACTCTGAAATGAAGTATGGTGGTTTCTCCGAAAACTTGAAATCAATCTCCCTAAAAATCCATCAATACCACTATGGGGCATATACCCTAAAGATATACAATCTCACTCCAAAGGCATTAGCTCAACTATGTTCATAGCAGCATTATTCATAATAGCAAGAATCTGGAAACAACCTAGATGTCCCTCAACTGAAGAATGGATTAACAAACTGTGGTACATCTACACAAGGGAGTACTACTCAGCAGTAAGAAAAAAAACGATATCCTAAAATTTGCAGGCAAATGGTTAGATTTGGAGAATATTCTACTGAACAAGGTATCACAAACATAGAAAGATAAGCAGGGAATGTACTCACTCATTGGTGGACTTTAAACAAAAAGCAAAGCATTCCCAAACTGCAAACCACAACTAATGAACAGCTTGAGATCTGAAGCACCTTGTACCAGCACCTTGGAGCCCATTCCTTCCAGAGGAACACCTGACCTAGTCTTGATGTTGGGATTAGGAAAGCAGATTTGCCTGGAGTGGATGCTGAACTAAGCCACATTGGGACCTTGGGACCTCCTGGCCATGCTGGGGAGTAGATAAGGAGATGGGGAGAAGAAAGAGTGACTGGGAGCACAGGAGGGGAATGGGAGTCTGAACAATAGGATGCATGGATGAAAAATATGACTTTAATAAAAAGCTATTTAAAATAAAATAAAATTATAAAAAGAACTCCTACCTAAAGTTATAATAATTCAATACTTTAATATTTATACATGCAATTTTTGCATCTTTATTTTAATCCCAATATTTTTCTGTAAGAGCTTCAATAAACCAAATTATTATAGTCTCTAGGAAATCACTGACAAAGAAAAAACTTGTTTGAAATGTGTGTGAAGCATATGAAAAATAGAAACAAAAATATAATAAATAACTTACTCATTGGTCTCAGGAAAATAAGCTATAAACAGTCAAATTCTTGCAGTTGCAGGAAATTAAATGAGTAGGTGAAAATTGAGACAGAGATCGCCTTCAAGGCTGTGACTTTTGTAGGTCGTGTGAATATATCATCTCTAGGCTCTGGACAGTATACATGAATGGCAGGTGTATGAAAATCACATGTGAAGAGAGAACTGTAGCTACTGCAGATCTGAAGCATCTGCCATTGGGTAGAGGAATGACTTCATAAAGAATGAGCAATGTATAGCAAACATCCACCTAAAAAGGCAAGATTTGGATATATAGAAAAGTTTTAAATAACATATAAAGCCAAAAATGGATGTATAGAAAGCAAGTTTTCTAGACAAATTAAAAGAATGTATGGATCACAGGGGAAAAGAAACCATACAATTCAGCACAAAAAAAAATGACGAAAGGTAAGAGAAGTGGAGGTCTTAAAGGCTCATATGTTTTTGACAGATTATGGACAATTTTTAATCAATTTATACTGTAGCATAAAAGTTAGTATTGCCTGACTCTATAAATGATAGCTTTATTATTAGTAAATCATTTTTATATCTTTGTAAAGGGCATTTAACTCAGTAGGAAACCTTCCTTTATTCATGTTTAAGATTTTCTGAAGCATTCCACACCAGAAAATACTAAATATGGAATAAAAACTATGAGTATAAAGTACTATAGAAAAATATTATAGGAGAGGCAATTCATGCCTTCTTATGCAACATAAGCAATTGTTTTAAGAAGACTAATGAGGTGGTTTACATTGAATAATTCTTAGGATACTGTCTGGAAAAATATTTTATAACAACTGATTTATTTCCCTTCTTGTATATGAAGTGTAACCATGCAGGAAATAGATGGATTTCTTGATTCTTAGTTTACTTCATGTCATTATGTTAATCCCATTATAAAATATTGAATAGAAAAAAAACACCTAGCAGATTAAAAAAAACCTGTGAATAAATATTACTAAGAAAGTGGAAGACTCTTAAAGTGGAAGACTTACAATAAAAAGAAAAGAAATGAAGGAGACACCAGAAGATAAAAAGACACTTTTGCTCATGAATTATATAATTAGTACTGTGGAAACAGCTGTAGTACTAAAAGTGATATATGGATTCAAAGTAATCTCCTTCAAAAATCTGTTAACTTTCCTCACAAAAAGTAGAAAAAAAAACAAAATAAAACAAAAACCTAAAAATTGTTACAGGTATTCAAAAGTTGACTAATACCCAAAATGATCCTGAAGAAAAATTCAAGAGTAGAGTTTCAATCCTTATTTTAAATTATATGGTAGATTCACAATGAACAAAGGCACAGTAACAAATGTAGCATGATTCAACACAAAACAGATGATAAGTCCATACAAAATAGATGATCCTGAAATAAATCCACATACATTCAGCCATTGAAGATTTGACACAAAGCATCAAAAATAATTGTCAGAGTAATGAGATCCTGTTCAACAGTGATAGGCAGATTGTGTGTTCAAGCATATGAATGTAGTTATACCCGTATTTGACATCCTATCTGAGAATCAATTCACAATAAATAAAAGACATTAATGAAAGGCTTATAAATCTGAGCCTGCTAGAGGAAATTTGAGACATAGGCATAGACAAGTACTTCATGAAAGGATCTCTATTAATTTAGGAAATAATTGAAAGATTTTAAAATGAGTTTGGATGAAATTTTAAAGATTGTTTTACAGGAAAGGAAATAATCAGCAAAGAAACAGTCTACAAAATAGAAGAAATATAAACATATTGATTTCTATGTAATTATTATATTGTTAATCTATTATTCATCAATGAATATATAATTTGCTAAAATTTATTCACACAAACAACTACATCATCTAATCAATAAATGAGTAAATGATGGAAATAAATACATCTCAAAAAAGAAAAATATTTTGTATATTCACCACTAGGCAAAGGCAAATTAAAACTACA
The DNA here is from genome assembly GCA_004025045.1 of Sigmodon hispidus. NCBI lineage: Eukaryota > Metazoa > Chordata > Mammalia > Rodentia > Cricetidae > Sigmodon > Sigmodon hispidus. The sequence continues at coordinate 22,397 of PVIH01012306.1, read as the reverse complement.
CAGGGCTTTCACCTTATCCCCAAAATAGATCGTTATCATCAAGTAGACAAATGGCAACAAATCCTGGTGAGATTGAAAAGAATGAGGATCCTTATTTACTGCTGATGGAGTGGTAACCTTTATGGAAATCATGCTTAATTTACCTTAACTATAAATAGGTTCCAACTATCTCTATGTGCTTTATAACCAAAGGAGTCAGAGGCATCAAATTATAAATATATTTGCATTTTCATGTTTATCTCTTTAATGCTCACAAGAGCTAAGCAGAACAAGCATAGATATCTACCTGCAGGTGAATGGATAATAAAATAATTTGTTTATCTATAATAGATGTCTACAAAAAATAAAATTATGATGCCCACAATATAATAAATGGTTGTAGAAATCTAGAGAACTTCCTGTTAAGCAAAATAAGCTGGACTCAGAAAAACAAACTTTATATATTTTCTCTCATATATAGGATCATGTTATAAATATGTATAAACACATATAAACACACAAATACATATGATATGAAAGCAGAAAATCGTTATGAGAAAGCCAGAAGAATAGGAAAGTGTAAAAGTATTATGAGAGGGAAAAAACACAATATTACATGTTTCATCTCATATATAGAATCAATGCATATAAGATATGTAAAGAAAACAGAATTAAGAGTGTGCCATGTGAAGAAAAGGGAATCCTGTCTCAGAACAGAATGTGGACATGCAAAAGTACATTCATACATATGAAAATGTCATATGAAAAACACTATTTTGTACAATAACTTAAAATCAATAATCTGTACATGATAAAATAGAACAGAGAAATCAGAATAAAAATAGATTGTCTTCAGAAGATTGAAAATGAAAAGGAGATTCAGAAATTCATAAAGTTGGTTATGAAATGCTTGAAAAGTGTGAAGAAAAAAATGAGAAACAGATGGAAACAAAGTTAAGTTGAACGCAGCTCTAGATATGGCCACATGGCTCTCAGTAGGTGTAGGGAAAAAGATAATTCCTCTAAAAAGTAAGCTGTGAAACCCTGTTAAAAACAGATGGGCAGATCTAACCACAGGAGAAACCCACAGTACTCATAGAACCTCAGAGACACTAGCAGTATTTAGCAAGACAAGGATCCCTACAAGAGGTCAATCATTAATGGACAAGAATCTCATTTGTCACTGCATGACTCTGGGAGCAGAAGCCAGACTCCATCTTGAGGAAGGACCCTTTTTTTGAAATAGAACTACTTTGAACAAATGAGGATGGGGACTAACTGCAAAATAAAGAGCCTGAATTTAATTCAACCTGATAAGAGTCAGCCCTCAGAGGCAACTGGAGAGAGATAAAGGATGAGCCTAGGACAAGTGCAGCTTGTCTTAGGCTGAGCTTGGGCAGTGTAGGACAGAGGAAAAGATCATACCAACGAGTTGCTAGCAGTAGATCTCATCCCCTAAGAGTCCTTTTGGAATTTAATAGTCCTGAGCCTACAGTCAAAGAATGAATCCAACACCTGAGCCTACTATGCAGTTTAGTGTCTTGGATCCTGAGAACTCTGACTGCAGTGGTTGATTTATACTCACAGCAGCACCCTCCTTATTATTTAGGCAGCATTGGACATACAGGAATATTCCTGTGCCTGGGAAGATCTCTGGACTGTGGTTTCTACTTATCCTCTCTAAGTATGTGAGAGACACCCTTGCTGGTCTCCATAAGGTAGACAATTGCTCATAATAACGAATGCAAATCCAAGTGTGGTGAGCAGAGAACCCAGGCTATATCCCAGGTACTTTTCAATTTATAAAAAAGAAAATTTTGCTTATTTTTCAAATATTGTATCCAAAATAGAATAAATGGAATGCACAAAATTGTTTATAGTTTAATAGGATTCTAGCCTCTATAATTCTAAGAATGGTAGAATTTTTATCCTATATGAATATATGAAAGATAAGGAGATTATTTTTTAAAAAATAAAATTTACCTAAATTTAAAATATTATTGCATTTACTTTCTACATGCTATGGCCTCAGACTAAACAAATAATAAATTCAAATAACAGTATTATTACTCATGACTAAGTAACTTTAATAAAAAGTTTTTTGAATTAAGCCACATTTTAAAATGATAATATATTGGCCTTAAATCATGAAAACTCTTTTTTATATAATCTTTAAAAATAAATACTATATACTTCCTAAGGCAAGATACTCATTGATAGTATCTTTCTCCAAAGACATGGCAAATTCATTTTATAAATAATGACTCTTTTGACCTTGTAAGCATTTTGAAAATGAGAAAAGCAGGGCACTACAGTTGTATCAGTAGGCAGAATCTGTTCCCAGCTTTGCACCATGATTGATGTCCAAAGTTGTGTTGACCTCTACCTTCAGAAGGAACTAAATAGATTGAATACTGATGTATTCTTCCCAGCTCCAATCTTGCATGAGAATTTTTTATTACAATAAAGTCATATTTTTTATCTGTGTATACTCTTGTTCAAGCTCCCTTCCCCTTCCGGCCCCTTCCAGTCAATCTCTCTTCTCCACATCACTTTATCTCCTCCCCAGCAAGGGCAAGAGTTCCCAAATGCATGAGAACATTTTTCACTATGCTTATATCTTATGAAAAAGCTGTTCCTTCTCAATAAGTATATTTTCCTAAGTTTCTACCCAAACCTCTGTAAGCTCTGCTCAGAAACTAACACTCTAACATTTCATTAGAGACCTAAATAAATGTTTAGAAATATACTTTTTATCCCATAATGACCAAGGAAAAAAAGCAGAAATTTAGAGAGCATAAAGGTCTCTGTGCAAACAGAGAAGCTCTGAATCAGCCAGAAAAAGTTCAAAATACAGTTGATCTATTGTGGCACAAATTCTAGTTGTATTAAAAGAGACTTGGAGCCAGATGTTAGGGAAAAGATGAATTATCAAAGAGAGAAACACCACAGTCAAATCTCACCCAGCTACTTTCCAGATTCCTCAGCCTCACTCCTGGTCACTCCTAACGCCTCTTCAGTCTTTCTATGCCTGCCTTAAATACCTTCTTTGCACAGCTGTATCCTTTCCAGGTTAAGATTAATTGCATGAACTATTACTATTTGATAGTTAGCCATGAACTCACTGAAACACAGAAAGATATCTGTCTCTGGAATTATGGAATTAAAGGTGTAGGTCACTACTCCTGGCTTCCCTCATTCTGGGATTAAAGGTGTGTGCCATCACTATGTGTTGGCCTTGTACTCACAGAGATCCTCTGGATCGCTGTGCTGGGAAAAAGTGTGAGTTACAACTGCTCTCTTATACCTTGAACTCCATGAGATCCAGAACAATCTCTGCCTCCCAAGTGATGAGACTAATGGTGTGCACTACTTCTGCCTAGTTTGACTATGGGTTGATATCTTAATATTCCAGGTTTTATTAAATTTATAGCATATCACCATAATCTCTCTAAATGTAAAAAAAAAAAAGTTTACAACCTGGTAATTATTTGCTACCTGTTGAATCAGGCATTGTCTATATCACCCAAAATAATGCTTGTGTATCTCAGACCTTTTCCCCCAAAGCCTTAAGCATATAACTAACCTTGTGAGATGTCATTTGTACTTTACAACAGCCTAAATGACTTCAATGTCATCTCCAGGCCAGTCATTGTGCTTACCTCAGTCACTTTCCCTAGACTATTGTCTATAGCATTGTGACTAAGTCAACAAAATATACATCTTATTGACTAAGCAATACGATTTTTATAAATACCTTCAATGTAAACATGTCTTATGCTTTGTTGTGCTCAAGAGACAAGCTAATTGTTATCTGAATATCTTTTTAAAATTTGTTTTCTACTTAAATATGGCTATAGTAAAATGATCTGGATTAGACTCTAAAATTTCTCATCCAGAATTGGTAACAAAATTAGGCTGATCCAAGTTTCATTTATACCTCATGCTGATTGTTTTTTCTATTTGTTGTAAATCCTACAGGGACCTTTCCACACAAGAATTTAAAAACATAAAAATGATTGTACCACACATTATATATGTGGCCATGTGCCAACTCAACTATATTTTTTAATTAAGTGTTGCCTGAATTTAATTTTTACTCAAAAATTTTCATTACCATTACATACAAGTAGTTAATAACCACCGAAAAATAGTAAACCAAGTTCTGCCTTAACTTTTCATATTTAATGGTAAGTACTGTAAAATTATTTGTGTAAGGCAAAATTGACCAAGTTCTGTCCTTAATGTAGAAAATGTGATATGAATGACAGTTTTATTTTCTAGTATGACAGAGTATTTAAAGTACTATTGTGATTATTAATGACCATCAATTTGTAGTCTCTGTTCTCCATTTTAGTAAGAAACTTAGCTCATTTCCCACCACCTCTTTAAAGGATTTTGTATGATATGCTTAATTCAGGTTGATGGAATTAAAACAACTAATGAGGTTTTTTTCCCCAAGGTGAATGATACAGGGTAATTTTGTCTCTGATCTGTCTTTAATTTCCTGCATTTGTTGTGCTATATTTTATAATAAATAACTTCATTCATTTTTTTAATATTTTTTATGAAAAGCTATTCTTTACCAGAACATGTTCATAGTGTTCAGAGAAATTAACTTTCACTTTTTAAATTCTTAAGGTCCATCCTCCAAGATATATCACATCTATCCATTTGTACTTTCATAGTTATTACATGTAACCTAAAGCCAAGATATCTTTAACATCCGGCCTATTTGTTCCAAATTACATGGACGTCAGGGGTAAAATAGTAAGTCATCAGAAGACTTTGCTAACTTTGAATAACATTAGTTACATTTATGTCTGACTATGCATAAATTAAAAAATCTGACTCCCAGGAGGGTTTTGTCATTTACATGAGGCCAAACTGGCATTGGTGCCACCTAGAAAGGCTGCTTTATCTTTTCTTTTCTAGGGGATGTGTCATCACATACATGCTAGCTTACTTTTCAAAGGCTCACAATTATGATTTCTTATTATTCTAACATATTTGGCATATACTAAGTTGCATTCAAATCTTATTGTTCTTAAAGCATTTTATAAGAATTTTTTTAAGGAGTAAATTTGCAAAAAATAAAAATAACCTTTCTGGTGTTGTTTTAAATTTATTTAACAGATAAATAGATTGAGATCATTAACACAATTAAAGATAAATTTAGCTACAACCAGCTGATAGCAGGTTATAAACATTATATTACCCAGAGTCTTGAATACTCAGTTGGCTATTTAATTAGTCACTGAACCCTAAACCTCATTGTCTTTGTACTGATAACATGTTTTTTTTTACTATGCTTAATTACACCAACCATATTTTTTCATAAAATAATAAATATGAAAAATGAGCATTTCAAAAAGCAAAGAACCATTTCCATTGTCAAAAGTATGATTAACTTTAACACATGCCTCAAAAAAAGATTCTCTGCCAATGGTTCTCAATCTTCCAAATGCTGAAACATGCTAGTACAGTTTCTCATGTTGTAGTAATTCCCACTCATAAATTATTTTGGTTACCACTTCATAACTATAAATTTGCTACTCTTATGAATCATAATGTAAGTATCTGACATGGAGGGTTCATTAGACTTCCAGATTGAGAACTCTGCTGTTCTATGCCCAAGAAAAAAATGGTTTTTGCTAAATGACTGTGAAATAAAAGTGAAATGACCCACTGTGGTCAATACTGGAAAGAGTTTCTTTGGTTTGTGGAGGAATCTCTATGTGGTAGAATCATTAGTATTTATATTTCCCTGAAGATGCTTTTGCAGCATTCTAGAATAATTATTTTAATATTTAAATATTGAATATTAAATATTTCTCTTTATCCATACCCCACTTTTGATTTATCCTCTGAAATGGAAAAGTAAAATGTCTGTCAATCTCAGTTTTTTCTCTTTCTCCCTTCCCCCTCCCAATCCCTCCCTCTCTGCCTACAGTCTCCCTCCTCCCCATCCCTCCACCATTATCTTCCCCAAAGAGGAAAGAAGTCCCAAGGCAGATCAACTCAGCATCCACTCCTGGCAGGTCCAATTTCCTCATCCTAATGTCATGACTGGGTTAGGTGTCCTGCAGGGGAGAGTGGGCTCCACTGTACCAGTTCATTCATAGAAACACAGTCTGATCTCTCCCCTTAAGGCTCCACATACTGTCCATGTCAGTGGACAGTTGCCTATCCTTAGAGGGCCTAGTTCCTTTTCTTGAAATTTCCCCAGTGACTGTTCTTGATTCATTGAGTGCTCCAGAGCTCCTGCCAGTCATCACTATAGGAGTTTTCCTCATAAGCCCTATCCTCTTGTTCATATACACTCTCCTCCCCTACTCTCAGTTGAACCAGGAGCTCAGCCCAGTGTATAGCCATGTGTATCTGTCTCAACCTTTATTCATTGTTGTATGTAAATTCTGTGATGGCACTTGGGGTGTCTATCTGTTTGATTTTAGGGGAAGTCTTGTCTAGGCAACACCTTCGCTATTGGTTGCAGACCTATCCTGGCATTTTCATGAGTCAGTGGGAATTGTGTTATATTGTATTCATTGTCATACTACTAGGTGATTGCATGTGGCCTTCACATTACTTTCCAGCAGCACTTAGCTATTAGTTCATGATATTGAATAATGGTAAGCACTGCACTGAATTCAGCTTGTAATATCCTAGCAACAATCCTGAAAACTTCAGTATGTATCTCCTGGTATCACTGTTTAAGCCTTCCTTAATAGGGTGTAACAAATATGCAGGATATCAACTGATCACAATTAAGTTAAATTTGTTTTAATTTTATAGATCAATTAATAAAATTTTATAGTTTACTATAGCAGATTAACATATAGGAGGCAGGAGAGAATTCATGATATGCTTTTTTTTCATGCTTTTTTTATTTATGATGTTAGATTTTTTTCTGTTGCTTTCATAATACAACATGCCTAATACAGCTAGAGAAGAAAGAGCTTACTTTGAGGTACAGTTCCAGAGTAAATACAGAATATTAATGACAAGAAAGGCATAGTCCCAAAAGATGCAGAAGGATCATGCAGTCAGGAAGCAAAGAAAGAACAGGAAGTGAATCCAGATTATAAAACCTTACAGCTGTGCAAAGTAGCAAAACTTCTCCATAAATGCCTCCCAGACTATCCTACCAATGATGAGTAAGTGTTCAAATACATAAACCTATGGAAAACTTTTTTTTATTGAAACCACAAATTTACTCAAAAATGTAAGAGAATTGTCAACAAAACCCAATATTTATTAAGGCATGTGTTCTATATATACATATATATTAAATATTATGGTAGGCATTGCAATGAATTTAGGTTGCAATATCCTAAACAATCCAAGAAACCTTTGGTATGTATCCCCTAGGAACACTGTTTAAGCATACTTCTATGCACACAAATGCACACACATACACACACACACACACACACACACACACACAAATACATGAACACATGCATGCACACATGCACGTGCACTTCTGATATAAACTAGATGTAGTTAAATAAAGCCTGGGCTCTAGTCACATAACTCTTTGCCTTAAAGTACTTTGCCTTAAAGTACTTGATAGCAGAATAAAAACATTATTTCATAATTTATTACTACATTTAAGAAATATCTTATAAAATATGGTATGTGTCAAAAGGTGCGTGATGCACCATGAATACCCATAGAATTAACTAAAATAAAAATGTTGCTGCATCATGAAATTGGAGCACAGAAAAGAGTAGAAAAATTATACTTGTATCAAGTATTGCATTTGAAATACAGTATGACAGATTGATGTTTGAAATCAAGAAAAATGTAGACATATGGCTTCCTATCCTTTAATATATAGCAGGTGTTTTCTAAAGTAAGAAACCATCATCAATTACTAAAACTGAGATTAAAGTTTGTGACATATTACTATGTTTTCATGTAAATGACCTGAACTGGGCAAACTCATCTTAACCCAAGTAATCACATCTTTAATGACCACATTTTCAAATGAGATTGCACCACAAGCTTCTGGGGTTAAGAACTTACCATGTGAATTCTGAGAGAACAAAATTTAACTTAAACACTTATCACCTTTACAACTACTACTAAAATAGAGAAGCAATGTTAAAATCATAGAAAAGGAGACATCCTCAGACATACTGGTCAAATTCTGCATTAATAAATTTTATTTAGGAAAGGTTTTACTACTCTTAATATTTAATATATTTAATAGACTTATATTTTACTTCAACATCTCAAAATCATTGCTAAATAAATACATGAAAATAAAAGTTAACTACTATCTATCTCTAAAAGAAAGCATGTGGCAAATAAAGGCATTTTTCTGTAAGTCATTGCTAAATCTTTATATTTTGCATGCTGTGTGTGTGTGTGTGTGTGTGTGCTCACCCCTCATTCTTTAACCATCCAAAAGTTCATTTAATATTTATTTATTATATTCACACAGAATTTTATTGAAAAGCTTCCCCAGAGCTGCACAGTGGAACAGAAATGAAACACAACCTTTTCTAAACTCATTGAAACAAGTGCCACACACTATATTTATCATGAAATAATTTTTCTAACATATTCTATATACTACTATTTTAGCTTAAATTAATTTGATTCCTTTAATAAAATTATTAATAATATACTTCACTTTACATTGTAGTAACACTTCAAATTTTGGTGCATGTTTTATATTTATCATCCACTTCAGTTGATTCTTATTGTTTATTTCAAGTACTCAGCAGTTTTATGGCTACTGTACTTTATAGTAGTATACAAGATTTTCACTTCAAGGGGTGTTACGTGTGTGTGTCATAACAAAGTTTGCCAGAGAGCTGTGTAGCTCAAGAACCATTACTATAATCACAGAATGGCAAGAAATGAGCACATGCCTTTTCCATGATGATGAAAAAGAACAGATTTCTAAGAGAAATTCTGTATATTGATCCAATGATATGAGATGGGTATGTTTTATAAAGAACCACCTGTTTTTAGGTTAACTTGTTTCTATTGACTTAATAATTCTTTAAAAATTATCTCTTAATCAGATGCAAGCAATTAATCATGGTAATTGTATTTGCTATATTGTTTCAATCAACTTATAGCAGTGTAGATGACTGATTTAAAAAATATATATACAGTCTCGATTTCTGAAGGAAAAATATAAATCTCTCAGAGCACAAATTGAGTTGACATGATACACAGACATTTCCTTATTTGCTAAGGTATTTTATACTTCTGAATGTACTTTACTGAGGGCAAGACTTGTCGATTCCTTACCAAGCCTAAATTGTATTGTTCTTGGAATACGTACTGCATAGTTTTATGTTAACTTGACACAAGCTAAAATCATTCAAGAGGAGACAACCTCAATTTAAAAAATGACTTCACATTATTGGGCTCATGTCACTATTGATCATCAAAGGAAGTCAGGGTAGAATACAAACATGACATGAATAAAAAATGGGCTGGCGCTGAGTGCTGCTTACTTGATTTCTCTTTATGGAATGCTCAGTCTCCTTTGTTACAGAGCCTTTTTATAGGACCACTAGCCTATAAATAGGACCACCCAATATTGGCTGGGCCCTCCAGCATAAGTCACTAATTGGGAAAATGTTGTAGAGCCAACACTGAGTTAAATTGGCCTTAGAATGTGACTCATTTTATTAGCATTGGTCATAAGAATAAAGGCATAGGGGCCTGGAGCTTTTTCTCACATGGTAATTTTATCCAGTGCCAAGAAGAGTTCCGAAAATTATATCTAAACATAGGCATGTAGCCAAATATATATTGTTTGAGCATTTCCCAACACAAGAGAAAGTGTAAGGAGCTCATCACTGTTTATAATTACTCTACTCTTCCAATCAAAACAACAGACAGGCAAAAGAATTGAGACAAACATGGACTTGGATCACCACCTTACCATTTAGAGAAGAAAAAGTAAAAAACCATAGTGACTCATTGTAAACTTATATAAGGTGTATCATCTCCTGCTGAAAAAGAAAGTGACTTTAGTCTTAGAGAAAGTAAGCACATAACACTGAATTTCAGGAAAGAAAGGCTGATGGGAACTAAAGTATGAAGACAGGAAAAAGTTGATGACTTTGATGTCTAAGTTACATTAACAGCAATTATCACAATATTTCAGGAAATCATGAGCTCATGCAGTGGTAAGAGTAGATTTCTAAAAACACATCAGAGAATATGTACAATCTATAGGCCAGTAATTATAAGGGGATGCAATTAATTAAATAATATTAATTTAAATAATAGAAAAAAGCAATTAAATAAAAGTAATTTTAAAACAAATAGAACCTTAATTATTGCTGCCTTAGCAGATTGCAGACTGGTCCTAGATAAGATATCATCCACAGCCCACTAACTGTTTCTGTAGCCTGCCTAACAATGCCAGACTGTACCCACTACCCTGGGTTCCAGATTCTGGCCTACAGCTTTGGAAAAAGACCACTGCTTTATGTGAAACCAGGCCAATTCTAGGAACTTGATGTAAGACACACAGCCAGTTAGCACTCTTCAAAGCTGGTCCAACTGTTTCTTTCCCTGAGATTCATATCTCAGCCAAAAAACTTAGCACTAGCTATGCCATACTAGGAATTCCAGAGACTGAGTAGGTGCCCAGAACCAAAGAAGTGACATAGGCACATTGACAACAGAAACACTAGAGGTTTAGAAGACCACAAAATAAACCCACTGGACATATAATACTAGACCTGAAAACTCACTAGTCATCCAAACTCTGGCCATTTTGGCCAAAAGAACAAAGACAACACAAAAGCTAAAGAACAAAACACCCATCCAACAGAGACAAATGCAGGAATCATGACTTTGTCCTATAATCATTCCAAACCCAGATGTCTAAATGCCAGTGTAATAGCATAATCAACAACATAAGGAACAATATGGTACCACTTGAGCCTAGCTATCCTTTGACAGTAAGACCTGTACATAGTAGCATAGCTGAAGCACAAGAAAATTACCTTAAAAACAATTTTATGAAGATATTAAGTTCCTTCAAGAGGAAATGAGAAAAAACCTTAAAGAAATTGAATATTATACAAACAAAAATTGAGGGGGATCAATACATTCCTTAGAATGCCAAAAAAGCCAAGAGGGAAAATGAAAAGGTGAAGTAACTGTTTGAGATCTGAAAATGTAAATGGAGACAATAAAGAAAACACAAAGTGAGGATATTCTAAAAAGGGAAAATCTAGGTAGGCAAATAATAACAATATAAGTAAGCATCACCAAAAAATGCAAGAGATGGAACAGAGAATACCAAATGTTGAAGATAAAAAAAACAAAAAGATTCTTTGGTCAAAGAAAATAATATATCTAAAAATTTTCTAACACAAATTATCAAGGATATCTTGGAAACTATGAAAAAACTACACCAAAGATTAATAGAAATAAAAAATATGAATTCTTAATTAAAGTTCCACAAAATATGTTCAACAAAATCATTAAAGAAAAATTTTCTAACCTAAAGAACATGATGCATAAAAAGTTACAAAAAGCTTATAGAACACTAGTAGACTGTACCACAAATAAAGTCCCCATGCCACATAATAGACAAAACACTATACACAAGGAATAAAGAAATAATATTAAAGGCTTCAATGAATTAAGGCCAAGCAACTATAAAAACAGACCTATTGAAATTATGCTCAACTTCTCAGTGGAGACTCTAAAAGTCAAAAGACCTAAACAGATGTCTTGCATATTATAAAACACCACAAATGCCATTCCAGACTACTATATTCACCAAAATTTTCATTCAACATGGATGAAGAAAACAAGATATTTAATGATAGAAATTTAATTTAACAATAATTATATCTCTCAATATTACCAAAAGACACTTAAAATTGTTCAGTATCCTTAGACTTAAAACAAATGCAAATCAAGACAACTCTGAGATACTATTGTACAACTGTCAGAATGGCTAAGATAAAAAACTATTGACAGCTTATGCTGTAGAGGATGTGGTGTAAGAGGAATACTCCTCAGTTGCTGGTGGTAATGTAAACATATACAGCTACATTTGGAAATCAGTATGTTATTTAGTTTCTCAGAAAACTGGGAATCAATCTAGCTAAAGAACTAGCAATACTACTCTTGGGCAAAGAGCCAAAAGATGCATATTCTTACAAGGGCTTTTGCTTAACTATCTTCCCTGCATCATCATCCAGAACCTGGAAATGATCTAGATGCTCCTCAACTGAAAATTTTTTTAATCTTCTTTTCTAGCATAATATTTTTATATTATTTGGTGATTTTACATCATGCACTCCATCAAACTCAGTTATCAGTCCTCTCATTTTCATACTCATTCTTATGATCTCCCCATTTGCAAAAAAGCCCATTCATGCTGTTCAAATACTTACTGGAGTAAAATTAAACTCCTTGTGGCCAGCCTCTAAAAGAATGGTTTTTTTAAAATGTGGTACATTTATACAATGGAGTAGAACTTGGCAGAAAAAGAATATACCCTAAAATTTTCAGGCGAAAGGATAGAACTAGAAAATATTATCCTGAGATAACACAGACACATAAAGACAATCCTCATTCATAAGAGGATTTTAGATGAGAATAACTGAGCTACAGTCTTCAAAGCCTGAGCAGCTATTTAGCAAGGAGGAACTTAAGAGAGGCATCCATGGATCCCCCTTGGAAGAGGAAATATATAATCTCTTTAGAATAATCTGGGATCATAGGAAGGAGGGTGCAAATTGAGTCTTGAAGGCAACATGACAGAATGGGGTGGTTTAGTTTGGGAAGATATGGAAAGGGAGAACAACAAAATAGACAACTTGATAGAGAAAACCATTGTGTGGTTAGAGAGAAAACTGGTGTTAAGAAAATACCCAAGAACTCATAAAAATGACCCCAGCTAGGATTCCAAGCAATAGTGTAGAAGATTATAAACTGACCTACTCCTACAATCAAAATGATGACCACCCTAATTGTTATTATAATTCCTTCATCCAGTAACTATTTGGAAGCACATGGAGAAATCCACAGCTAAGTACTGAATTGAGCTCCAAGCTCAGAAGAAGTGAGGGAGGAGAGATGATATGACCAAATAGGTTAAGGTTATGATGAGGAAATACACAGAGACTGCTGACCTGAACTATTGGAAACTCACTTACTCTACACTGAGAGCTGGGAAACCTGCAAAGGACCAAACTAGACCCTCTGAATGTGGATGACAGTCAAATTGTGTGAACAGTTTGTGGGTCCTCTAGCATTGGTACCAGAATTTATTCCCAGTGCATGAACTGACTACTTGGAGCCCATTCCCTACAGAGAAACATCTTACTCAATCTCAATACTGGAAGAAGTGTTTTGATCCTATCTCAACTGAATATAGATTGCACTGGATAACCACGAGATTCCTTAACCTCTCTGAGAAATAGATGGGGATAAATTGGAGGTTATCTGAGAGATGACTTGGATGTTAACAAAATAAAATAAAACCTTTTAAATACATTTAAATAAAAAAATAAATGCTATAAAATTGAAAACTAAAAAAAAAAACCCAACCAACCAAACAAAAACAAACAAAACAAAACAAACAAAAACAGAAAGAAAAAAGTGGGAAATAGCACAGAATGCAAATTGGCTCTGAAAACAACTTCCTCTAAGAACACCATTGCTCAGGCACAAAGATCAGCAACTAATAAATGAAACCTCATGAAACTGAATTTTTTCTGTTATACAAAGGATATAGTCAAAAGGGCAAAAAGACTCTTATAAAGTAGAAGTTCTTCATCAACCCCATATTTGACAGAGGGCTGATTTCCAAAATATATACTAAACCCACGAGAGTAGACAGAAAAAAAATCAAATAATCCAATTGAAAATATTGTATAGATCTAAACAGTGAATTCACAACAGAGGATTCTCAAATGGCTTAGAAACACTTAAAAAATGTTTAACATCCTAATCCATTAAGGCAATGTAGTTCAAACCACCTCTGACATTTCATTCTACTTGTCAGAATGGGTAAATTAAGAAACACAAGTGACAGTTCATGCTGCATCTGGAAAAAAAAGAGGGAAACTCCTCCATTGCTGATAGGAGGACAAACTTATACAGCCATGTTAGAAAACAGTGTGCTGGTTTTTCAGTGAATTTGGAATCAATCTATCTCAATAGCCAGCTACACCACTCTTGGACATATAACCAAAAAATGATCTATCCAACCACAAGGACACTTGCTCAACTATGTTCATGGCAACATCATTTATAATATCCAGAAATTGGAAACAATGTTAATGTCCTTCAACTGAAGATTGGATAAAAAAAAAAAGTGGTACATTTACAGAATGGAGTAGTACTCATTTGTTAAAAACAGTAACATCAGAAAATTGGCTGGCGCATGAATGAAAATGGAAAAGATGACTGTCAATAAATACATATACAGTTTATATTCTCTTATAGGTGAATGTTACCTGTAAAGGATAACTGTATTAAGATACATAGACCCAAAGAAGCTAAGTAACAAGAAAAGCTCAAAGGGTGACAAAGGAATTTCAAAGTGAAAAGGAAAAAGAATAGACATCACAGGTGGGAAGGCGTCTGTATGGGAAGTTTGACATAGATATAGGAGGCTTCAGGTGCTGAAAGATGGAGAGAGAGGCAGAGTGTTCTCAGAGAGACAGCTACAGTCAGAACAGTCTTTGGGATTAACAAGAAACATAGTTACAATGGAAGTTTCCAGAGATTAACAAGAAGCATAGTTAAAATGGAAACTTCCAGGAATCTATGAGGGTGACCCTAGCTAAGACTCTTAGCAATGGGAGATATGGAGCATAAATTGTCCATCTCCTCTAACCAGGCAAAACTTCCAATAGAAGTATTGGAGATCTAAACCAGCTGAAAAACATTTGACCTAAAATTTGCCCTGCCTACAAAATATGCTGGGGTAAAGGCGGCAGCACAAAAATTATGGAAATGACCAACCAATGACTGGTCCAGTTTGAGATCCATACTATGAGAATGTGCACCTCTGACACTGACTGGAGTGCCAGGACCGAGAGGCTGGACAGCCCAGAGACCTAGAATAAAACTATACACAAATGCCAAGTGAAATACAGTAAAGTGATTCCTAATGATATTCTGCTACACTCAAATCCAGTGACACCTAGCCCAGTTGTCAGACAAAACTGATGGAAAACTGAAGCAGAGATCCACAACCAAACATTAAGCAGACCTTGAGATATTTTTTGGAAGAGGGAGAGGAAGGATTATTGGAGTCAGAGGGGCTATGGACACCACAAAACCCCACAGAATCCATTAATTCAGGATGATAGTGACTCACAGAGACTGCACCAATGAGAGTGCAAACATGCAACTAACCTATGCACTCTGCCCATATGTTATAGTTGTATGGCTTGTTCTTCTTATGGGGGTCCTAACAGTGAAAGCAGAAGCTATCTCTGACTCTGTTACCTAATAATGAGAACTTTCCTCTTTTTTAATTTTTTTTTATTATTATTATTATTATTATTATTATTATTATTATGAACAAAGAAGTCACACTTTCTATCCCTGTATATCCTTATTCAAGGTCCCTTCCCCCTCCCGCCACATCAGGTCATTCTTTCTTCTCCACAACTCCCTCTTAAGAGTTGGCTCATCCTGCCTGAATAGCAGAAGTGCCTACTCTTACCTCAACTTTATGTGCCATAGCTGGTTGGACAATGGGAGACCTGCCCATTTCTGAAGAGAAAGGAGAAGTGGATGGATTGAAGAAGGAAAGTTGAGGGGAGGGGCTGGGAGGAGAAAAGGGATGGAGGAAAAACTGTAATCAAACTTAGAAAAAACAATTACCTAATTTATTAATTTATTATTCTGATAAGAAATTCTGATATCTTTCTCAATAACAAGGTAAAAATCACTTGATATTGTGCATGTATGTGTGTGTGTGTGTGTGTGTGTGTGTATGATCTAATATTTTAAAATTTTCACTTAATCCAAAGATAGTACTCTACAAAAATTCACTCCACATACTAGGATATAAATCCAGTCTTAATAAACTTAAATGTGTGAGAAAAAACAAATAGAAATGTTGATATTTAATACATAACAGATAACAGAAAACTTCTCAAACCTAGAGACGGATATATTCTGTTGTAGGAAAATAAAAATCTTCTAGTAAGATTTAACTTAAATAAGAGAACCCAAAAATGGCTTAAAGTTGTTATCCTACATGAAATATAATATATCCAACATGAAACAGTAAGTAAAAGAAACAAATCATAGATAAAGTTACATCAATTCACCTGACTTCTCAACAGAAGCTTTTATGACAGGCAAGAACTGTGTTAGTCTCATAAAACTATAGGAAGAAAAAAAAATCTTTCCACCATGAATACTCTTCACAGCAGAGAATAAAATCATTCTTAGACATCCAAAGCTTAAAAATGTATTTTCCCTGGCCTTGTGCTAAAACAAATTTTAAAGAGATAGAGGTCTTCAAACATAAATAAAAATTAGCTCAAAAGAAAATATCAGAAAGTGCAAGACTGTCTGCATAGTGTAAATGTCTGACAGACTCAAAGTACTTAGTATTATAATCATAGTTCACAATTTATTTTCACTGAAGTGTCAAAGCTGAAAAACAAAATAGGTAAAAGTAAAAATATATTAATTACTTGTTATATAGATAACATAAATTATATGAAATTAAATATCAAATCTTCAAAATGTAGAGAAGTACTGAGGAAAAGTTACATTTTCTTATTAGTATCATGCTTTCTCCCTATTTGAAGTCTATACCCTTATATTTATACACTGAGTTACGACCATTTCAAAACATTATCTTATTAATGAAAAATAACTTTTGGTAAGTTTAATGACAATTACAATAAAACATTTATAATAGACAAATCCAAAGTAATCTGAAGCATTAATGTCAAGTTGCTGGTAGCTCACTGTGTGCTAAACAGACTATTTTGGCTTCTGCTCCTTTCATTTCTCTACTCTTGTTTTTGGCCAGAGACTTACATAGTGTTGAATCAATGCCAATGGCATCAAACATGTGGAAACAAACTTTTAGGGTCATCTATACTCAGCTCCTGGGTCAGACAGAACCATATACAACTTGCTCAGAACTAATCTTCCACATATTGTAATCCACTCTTTTGCTTCCAGAGGAGTCACTTTAGAACCTTGGAAAAAGAACAGATACTAGAGAAACATGCAGAGGAGTTAAGCTCATGAGCCAGTATAATCCAATTATATCAGGAAAAACTACATCCGTACTCTCTGAAACCTTAAAGTGAGTTCCTACAATTCTTTTTTTTTTTTCCCAAAAAAATGAAGATTTTCATTTGCTATAGATTCTAAACCTAATTCAATTTTTTATTGTTTTTTGAAAATTAATATCAAACTATATAAAAAAGCAAAGCATTCAGGATAGCTAAAAAATTTAATGAAAATGAATCCAAAACATACCCAAACTTCTGGGACACAATGAAAGCAGTGAGTGTTAAGAGGAAGATAGCACTAGATGCCTATGTGAAAACCCAAAAGAAATCTCACAAAAGAGACTTAACAATTCAGCTGAACACTGCAGAACAATTAGAAACAAACTCATCCAGTAAGAGTGGAAGGCAGGAAATAATCAAATCAGTACAATAGAACAAAGAAAATAATACAAAGAATCAGTGAATCAAAAAGTTGGTTCTTTGAGAAAGTCAACAAGATAGACAAACCCTTATCAAAACTAACAAAAAGACAGAGAGTGAGAGAAAGAGAGTATTCCAATGAACAGTATCAGAAATAAAAAGAGAGACATAACAACAGACACCCAGGAAATCCAGAGACTTATCAAGTCATACTTTGAAAATCTGTACTCTACTAAAATGAAAGCCTAAAAGCAATGGACAGCTTTCTGCAAAGTACCAATTACTAAAATTAAATCAAGGACAGATTAGAGACCTAAACAGACCTATAACCCTAAAGAAAATTGAAGCAGTTATTAAAAAGTCTCCCAAATTAAAAAAACAATCCCAAGACCAGATGGTCTTACTACAGAATTCTACCAGATATTAAAAGAAGAACCAATACCAATACTCAACAAATTGTTCCATACAATGGAAACTGAGAGGATGCTGCTGTCAAAATCTTTTTATGAGACCACAATTACCCTGATATCCAAGCTTTCAAAGCTACAACTAAGAAAGGGAACTACAGATTAATTTCCCTCATGAACATTGTTCCTACAGTTCTTACACCAAAACTTTCTATGTGATATTCAAGTATAGGTAAATCAGCCATCCTTCTTAGATTTCAGCTTGCTTTTCAACTTTTGTGACTGGAATTACATAACTGTAATTCTTAATTCTTACAAGATAATGGTAAGAGCTCTTAAGTGTTGTAAAAAAAAAAAACTAGGATGATTTAAGTGTCATGAATGCTCACCAATTCAGCTGTCTTATGAACCTCTTTGTACTGTTATAAACAGACACAATAAGACATATTAAAGAATACTCAAGAATACCTGAAGAAAATAAATATTTACTGACAACTGCCTTGTTGCCATTAGTAAATACCTTAATACAAACAACATAAGTGCTTAAGATATTACATATTTGTTAAAATAAGTGTAATTGAAAAATACAAAACTATCAGAATTCCTACTTTTCTAATATAATCACCAATAAAAAATATCAAGCAAGATAAGTATATTTAGGCAATATCTTCTATACTTTTAACCAAATCATGGGAAAAATTGTAATTAGTACCCAGCCAGCAAACCCCATATGAAGAAATAGTACATCCAACTTAACTAGGCTATTATGCATTATCTTAGTTCCATTGAGAAGATGATGCTAGTGACTGGAATAAAGTGTTGTAAATTTCTTAATGGTGTAAGTGGAAGAACTTAACAAGCTTTAATTTCTATTTCCCCAATATCTTTTAACAGAGAGACATTTTATCTCCTATTTAGTGTGATTCTAAAAGAAATTTTGTAGACATTTATTAGGCATGATGTCACATCCCTTCCAGTTTTACATTACAGGAACCATAAAAAAGCTGTTATGGTTCTCTTCCTTTAGATAGAAGTGGTGACCAACTAAATGAGGTTTCCCTTTTTATGAAGTGACAAGAATTTTCATGTAATAACCTAACTTTCACATTATTCAGAAATTCTGAGGCTAAGTATATTATTTTTGCTTGAGCAACACCAAAACTTCAGTAGAACAATTACTCATAATATTGAAGCCTGAGAATATTTCAATCTAAATGGTATAAAATAATTATCTAATGTAAGCTGTAAAACAATACTAGTGTTAGAATTAATTTAATAAGTATTTTTAAAAATTCATTATCAAATACTATAATGAGATATCATTAAACTTTTGAAACAATTGAAAATACATTGTCTCAACAAAGAGGTAGAAAGCTTTAGGAAAAACTAACAAAATACAAATAACCAAATAATAGAGCAGAAGAACATAATAAATTCATATTCATGGTGTACTTGGAAACAGAATAGGAGGGGCCTATTCAGAGAACTTGAGACTAAAATAATATTAATTCTACACTGTGAAAGAAAAAGAGAGTTTATCTTTCTTTATTTCTGAACTAAAATTCTGATGACAAAACATAAAGATAGAAACCTCAGTTAAGTGCCCTAATGTCACAGAAGGTGCAAAATCAATTTTAAAAATGTTCAAGAAACAAAGAAATGGAAGAGTTGAGAAAAGACATATATCACATAGCAATCAACATTGTCAGTGTTGGAAAAAATATTAAAATACAGTGATTCAAAATGCTTTAACAGAATCAGCCTGAAACAGTGTATGTTAATGATTTAGACTCAAATCTTGGAAGAAAAACAGAATAACAAATTGAATCATTTGTTTCGGTTTGTTTAATGTTAATAACTTGAACTTTATTGCTGCTTAATGTGTATTAAGTGTAATGAATCTAATCACTTTAAACAAAAACAAAAGTTTTATTTTGACAAAACCCAAAGAAAAAGAATACACTATCACCAACAAAAACCAAAGACCAAAATTTCAAGGCCAAATATAATGTGTCTTATTAGATAAGAAATAAACATCATTTTTCAAGTATTGAAGGGGAACCAGAAGAAGAATGATGACCTTAAATGTGTGGCGATATCTCATGAATAAAGAAGAAGTAAAGACACTCTTTTGTTAAAGAAAAATAAGGAAAATTTTCAACAGTATAAACTAGCTTGAAGTATCAACTGATAGAAGTTCGTTAAATAGCAGGAAAAATATAAAATAAGAAATCTCAGAGTATCAGTAAAATTAAAAGAATAAAAATTTAGGTGAAAAAAATAAATTTCCTTTACTTGAACTTTGTGAGTTATATTTTGTGCCTGAAACAAGTTATATCATTGCTTATTGTGGCCTCCATGGACATAATGCAAAGTCTAAGTGCAAGACTGTTATAAGTACAATAAAATAAAAGGTCAAAAATTAGGCTTGCTTTATAGAATTTTAGTGAACTTAAAATCACTGATTACTAATACATTATGATAACTAGTTTATCAACTATAGTATAGAGATAACCACTATAAAAGCCTCCAGTAATACAAATATACATGAATGGTGACCATAAACATGAAGGTAGGAAATAAAAGTAAATAATTCCTGGAAGTATCAACAATTGTATTAAAGCTAAATAGTGTCAATATGTAAATTAAACACAGAAAATAAAAGAATTAATAAATTCCACACATAAACCTTACTGCCCTCATAAAACTGCTTCCTAACAAGATCTGTATCTGGCAAAGCCCATATGCAATAACTCATTGACTGAACTTATGAAACAATAGTACCTTGCCTAAAATTTTATCTGTGTATGCACAGGTCTTTGTCTCCAATGTTGGAAAAACCTTCCAATGTCTATATGCTCTTTAAGTATATCATTACTATTATGTTAAGTTTAGCATATAATGATATTATATTATGTTATAATAAGAATATACAATTGTGTGAGTATAATGTGTGCTGTAAAAATTAGTATGGAAATAAAAGAGTCCACAACTACCCATGGCCACATAGCAAATAAATGCATTAGTAAATGATGAATTTAAAATATCAAAATTTCTATTTGTGTGTGTGTGTGTGTGTGTGTGTGTGTGTGTGTGTGTATCAATTATAAGTAACAATATATTTGTTATCCAATACAATTTTCCTCTGTGGAATGACAGAAAACTATCCACCTCTTTTTCTGAGTTAGTTCATTTATGAGACACAGAAAAGTAATATATAATTTATAGCAAAATATTATAAACTTGAATTAATATTTTAGTTATGTCTATAAATAGTATGTTAAAAAGACTAGAATAAATTTTTGAAAAAAGGTTTTTAGTTTATTTGAAAATTGTGAAGTATCCTACAACCTTCCTGGCTGGTGAATATGTGACATGCGTGATTTAGAAAAGAAATAAGGTAAAAATTGAATTTCTAAAACAATGATAGTATATTTAATGGTTGGTAAAGAGTTATGTCATGCTTCTCTACCTTCTAGAAATACATACAAGTGATATGAAAATTTATATAGCTTTGACATCCTTAGTATGCATTAAAATCCACAAGAATGGCGACTTCTGGGATAATGAGATTGTGATGCTTCTCTTCTTCTTTTGCAAATCCCAGCTATAAAGTGAAATGCTGTATCTCTCTCTCCTTCTGCCAGAGTGTCACCAACATGAGTCCCTGTGACATATCCCATAGGAATTCAACAGCAAACCTGAGTTTGAATTCATTATTCTTCAATTTGATTTAAAAGCTTTTTCTTCTTAACTCTAACACACTGTGCTATGGCTTAAATATTTTAGCATAGGATTTTTCTAAGACTGAAGGGAAAAAATTCACACATCAAAAGTGTCTAATGTTTAATTCAGTAGGAAAAGCTCCTGAAATACAGAGGCTTATGTGAAGCTGTTTGGAAATACTTCAAGGGTCTTTTATCTGAAATTCAGAACAGAAGTTTCTTTGTCAAAATATACAATTCGGCAAGTCAGAAATAACTCTGGTTAGCTATCTCTTTGATTTCTACCTGAAAGAGTTAGATGGCAATATCTACATGAATGTAATAGACTCAAGTTCTGACATCTATACTTACATTTGCTTCAGTTTTATATAAAAAAGTTAGACATTTCTCTAGTGAAGAACATTCTTACAAGAAAAACAGAAAAAAGTTTAAGAAATGCATAGTATAGAAGAGATGATAACTCTCATTTGTTGAGGAATGCCTGGTTTAGTGAAAGATTGCTAGAGTTGCTCTATGCTTAGGGCACTACTGGTTCCCTATAGTAGAGGGAGTAAGAATGCATGAAGAATCTCTTCTCAGCCTTGTGGCTAAGATCAAGTATATTATCTGTTCTTTTTTTTTTTTTTTTTTTTTTTTTT
>PVIH01012305.1:0-64256 GCA_004025045.1 Sigmodon hispidus | reverse complement strand
CCTCACCCTCACTGTGTTAGGGACAGGATCCAGAGCTGTGCACATGATAGGCCAGGATTTTCCTTTTCTCCTCACCCTCACTGTGTTAGGGACAGGATCCAGAGCTGTGCACATGATAGGCCAGGATTTTCCTTTTCTCCTCACCCTCACTGTGTTAGGGACAGGATCCAGAGCTGTGCACATGATAGGCCAGGATTTTAGCATTACTATTCCTCGAATGGGATCTTACAATATATGTAGCCCAGGTTGACCTTGAACTTACAGTCTTTCTGCTTCTGCCTCCTGGGGGCTGGAATGACAAGTGTGTACCAGTGTGGTTAGCTATTTCCTTCTTTCATTGTGTGTTTTTTTTTTTTTTTATTTTTTTAAAAAACTTTATTTATTTATTTATTTCCCTTGGTGTTTGCCTGGAACTGGAGCTACAGACAGTTGTTAGCTGCCATGTGGGTGCTGGGAATTGAACCCGGGTCCTCTGGAAGAGCAGATGGTGCTCTTAACCGCTGAGCCATCTCTCCAGCCCCCTCATTGTGTGTTTTTTAACTTCACTCCATTAGTAACAAAGAGACTGTTGTAGTGCATGCCTACACTCTGGTAGGAAATACTCTGGAGATTTTCTGGTGTCCTGAAACCCAAGGCGTGGCATTGCAGTGGCTCTTCTATTTCCTAGATTTGCTACATACCACTTGCTTCTGCTCAGAATGTTATAGGAAACATAGATACCATGTTCTTAGTGTCTTAAGTCAAGGTGTTCCCTCCTTTCTAGACATAATCATGTGTAACTATCCATGTGCATTAGGAGAGGCTGTGAAGGGAGGAATGATGATCTTCTACAGTAGGTGGTTAAACTGGAAACCAGTCCTGGATAGTGACCTTTTGAAGTATAAATGGTGTATGTCATTACATGTACATGGCCCCGCTGTGCTTCTTAAAACAGATTGCATCTGCTCCCTTTGTTCTAGTTCTTCTACAAGAAGCCGTCTACATGCTGTGTCACACTGTTGTTGGCAGGATACCCTGTCTTTACCTGACATAACTTCCAAGAGCTATCATGTGTCCCAGGAAAATGAGGTCATATTACCTTATGCAGTCCCTGCCTGTGTGCTGGTATACCTGCCTCTCACCCTCTTCTGGGTCTGCCTATACAGCTCTGCCTCTACTATCATGGTGCCCGCACAGCAGGGAGCTTGCTCCTCTAAGTACAGCTCCCTTGGCTGCCTTGCTCCCCCTTTGTGTAACAGATGAAATTGGAAGTCCTTGCTCTGCGGTTTCTGAAAATGTCAGGCTTTGAAAGGAAATGGTTTGGGGTCTTCAAAACTAGCTGTGTGCCTAGTAGGATCGTCTTCTTATCAGTTAGCTGGATTCATGGGTTTCCCTCTCTAGACACTGCAGGTATCACATCAACTGTTTTCATCTCAGATGGATTCTCTCGGTGCCCTAGAGGGTTAAACCTGCTTTTCAGCACCCTCTGATCTCAGTCTCGCTGCCTCTTAAATATTATTGGCATCTCCTGGCAGAAGAGTAAATACTGGACAGGTACAGCCTGATACTGAACTGTTCTTCTGAGTAGACTGTTTGTGGTATTTGTTTAATGATAGTCAACAAAGAAGGAGTTATTGAAGGTGGTATGTTTGTTTTTATTACATTGCTTATTTGGGGTATGGGTGCTTCATGCCATGGGTGTTTTGGTAGGACCAAAGACAACTTGCAGGAGTCAGTTCAAACTCTAGATTCTAGTTCCACCCTCCTGAATGCCAACATGCAAGTGTGCGCATATGCCTAGCTTTGCATATAAAACTTTTGCATTTGTAGTTGGTATCAAGCCTGTCCTGTCCATAGAACATGCCATGCTACTTTATCACCCTGTAGTAGAAGACGTGATCCTTCATTCAGCCTTTTGCTTGTTCCTCAGAGAATCACATTTTGGAGGATGTGAACAAGTGTGTCATTGCTCTCCAAGAGAAAGATGTGGATGGGCTGGACCGTACTGCTGGTGCTATTCGAGGCCGGGCAGCTCGCGTCATCCACGTAGTCACCTCAGAGATGGACAACTACGAGCCAGGAGTCTACACAGAAAAGGTTCTAGAAGCCACCAAGCTGCTCTCCAACACAGGTCTGAGGACTGTCTCCTTTCTTAGTGTTCTCCCTGGTCCCTGTCATGGCCTGGCTCCAACATCATCCCAAATCCCATGGATTGCACACACACAACTCAGCTCTGGTTTTACACACAGTGGGTGGTTTATTGTACTAGTGAGTAGTTGGTTATTAGGCAGCTCATGAACACATTTTCCTCAGTGTCTGCAATGAACTTCTGAGTCCTCTCCTGTTAGTGGACACATAAGAAATTAAGGTGGGTCCCCCCTCTTGCAGTGTTAGGAATTGAACCCAGAACCTCTTACATGCTAGACAAGCACTAAACTGTTATCCCAACCTGTTATAGGTCTCATTCTTAAGGTCTCAAGGTAGTTCCTAGATCACAGACAGAGTGTGGTGAGAGATGGTTGAGTCCTTACAAAATACTGTCCATAAGTCTCCTCTGAACATTGTGGTTTGGGTACAAGAACAGAAACACAGAAGATCTTTGTCACGAGCTCGACTCTGCTGCCTGTTGAGAGACTCAGGAAAGGGCTGGTGGAGTGCATTCTGCTTGGCATGACCTGCCTGCTGCTTGTCTCCACAGTCATGCCCCGGTTCACTGAGCAAGTGGAAGCAGCTGTGGAAGCCCTCAGCTCAGACCCAGCCCAGCCTATGGATGAGAACGAGTTTATCGATGCCTCCCGTCTGGTATACGATGGCATCCGGGACATCAGGAAAGCCGTGCTGATGATAAGGGTGAATAATCACATTCAAGACATTTTAACAGCTTCTTTTTTATCTTTTGCTAACTTGAGCAATGTGTCTTTCTGAAACTCAACAGATACAGTGGCAGTATATTAAACCCATGGATCTAAGCGCTGTTAGAATAAGATAGGACTCAAACATGGACCAAAAAAAAAGAAATCTAACATGAGTTGGACTTAATGAATTAATTTAGGGAATTTAGCTGGATAAACATAGAATAGTTTGAGTTACAGGGGAAACTACAGAAAATAGTCTCTTAAATTTCAGAGAAGGAGCTTTTCTTAAGATAGGTAGTTATTTATTGTACTTCTGTCCAGAAGGCATGCTCCTCTGCTTGAAGGGACACTGGGGCAGAAGGTGAGAATCTCTGTTCAGGATAAGGAGTGAAAGCCCCATGATGCTCCATGGCTCATGGCCAAGTGCTGAGCCAAGTGAAAGTTCTGCCTCAGAGTCTTATGTCTCCTATTCCAGAAAAAGCAGCAGGAAGCCCTGGACCTCCCTATGAACCGGGTGGGGTAGGTTCTCCATCAAACACTCAAACACGGCTCCCAGGCTGCTTTCCATAGCTGTGGTTCTCTTGGGTGTTGCCTTAAGATAACTGTCCTGTGGTGCCTCCCTCCATCCCCACCCACCTCAGGCTTTCGGAACACAGTGCCCACCCCCCACCCGCTGCATTGCTAGGACTTTGCCTCCTTCTGTTGTGTAGTTCTGTTGACTTTCATTTATGCCTCACTGTTTTCCAGTCTTACTTCTAGGGAGACTCTTTCCTACTTTCTTACCCCCTCTTCCTAGCCTGCAGAAGTTAGCTACAGTGTTAGTTGGGGACATGTTGAAGGCCTGTTGGATCCATATTGTACGCAGTATTGAGACACTCAGGCAAGACCATCATTCTCTTGGTGAGGCAGGAAAGCTGTTCATCAGCCTTAAGCACGCTGAAGAGGATTTCGTGGGTGTGACTGCAGGATAGCAGTCTTTGGGTGCTGTGCTAAAGAAGGACCACGTGGGCCTGAGATGCGTTAGTGGATGAAGGTGTTTGCTGCCAAACTCTGTGGCTTGAATTTGATCCCCAGGACCCACACAGTTGGAGAGGACCAACTGCTGCAAGTTGTCCTTCTGAGTTCCTTATGAACAGAATAGATGAAAATGGCACTTACAGTTAAAACAGAAGAACCTATCCCTTATAAAGGCTGTCTGAGTTAACCATGGCAGCCAGTAGATATAATATAGTATTAATGGGCTACATATACCCCAGTGATGCACACAGTTCTGCTCTTGTGGCTTGATCTAGGGATCCAAGCTGCGTACTGTTCACTCCCTAGGAGGTACTCAGGCTCAGCACCATTCTGAAGAAGGAGTCTGGGTGCTGAGAGCACTCATCTGGGGGGAGGCAGGCAGCTTAGGTGCCCCCAGAATAATTTGTGTCTCTGTCATTTTCTTCTTTCCTGGGGGGCTGGATGGCTCAGTGGTTAAACGTACTGGTGCTCTTTTGAGAGCTTGGACACCCACATGGGGCCTCAGAACCATCTGAAACTCAGTCCCAGGAGGTCCCATGCCCTCATCTGACCTATGAGTATGCCAAGTGTGTATGAAGGCAGAACTCACATCACATAAAGTAAATGCTTAAAAAAAATTAATGGCATTATTTGATGAAAAACAGGCAGTGTTTTCAGCATAGGTCTGGCATGTGAATGCCTGCTTCTTACTATATTTAGTTCAAGAATGGCAGGTCTTTAACCCCTTCTGTACCTCTAGGCGTGTGCAAAAGTGAGGTTGGCTGGGAACCAGAAAAGCAAAGCTTTAATGATGCCTGTTCTTCAGTTTAGTTTCTGCATAGCGCATGCGCACACTCTTGGGTGTTGGGTTTACTCCTCTTTAGGTCTCATTAGTCTGGTATGTAGTCCGGTTGGTCCCTTTCCCTCAGCCCTGCTGCTCTTAATACGTTATTGTCGTGTGTGCCTGTGTGGAGACGGTTGGACAACTTGTGGAAGCCAGTCCACTCTACCACATGGGCTCCAGGAACCAGGCAAGTGCTTCACCCACTGAGGCATCTCAGCACCCAGGCCTGAGTTCTGAGTACATCTCCCTTTCTTATTCGTTATTTATGAAGTCATAGTATGTCTCATTTTCCTGTTGAGCAAAAGTCAGATCAACACAGCCATTCTGAGGGAAGTTTCTGAGAGGCCTTGGTGTCCTGTTGGTTAAGTCTCTTCTCTGATCCAGAGTGAAGGGAACTGTCTCACTTTCCCCTGTAACCCCCCACACTGAGCCCCTAACCCTCCGCCTGCTCTTACTAGCCCACTGGAAATACAATACCAGGCAGTTGAAGCATCTGTCCTGCTGCCCCCGCTGCTTCCTTCTAGGAAGAGGTCGCCCTGCAGTGGATACAGCTACAACACCCTTTAAACCTGCTCACTGCCTCCGCGTCCTTTCTGTCTGTTTCATTATGCTCCTTATTTGGGGCTCTGTGGCAACACACCTCTCAGCCCCCCTCCATCTCAGTCTCCTTGGCCAACAGGGAAGCCCTGGCCTCTTCTTTTTGCCTGTGTTTCTTTGTAAAAGTAGGCTTTCTTTAGAGGCTGATTTTGCTAAGTTCCATACTGATGTAGCTAATTTACAACCTTTTCAGTTACTGTGGCTTCCCCTGATGGAGCAGCAAGTCTGATTGGCTTTATCTTCCCTCTCGGGAACAGGAGACTGTTCCCACCCTGGTCCAAGGCCCAGCATCCCCTACCTAGTCTGCTCCGCTCCTCTGAGGTTCCCTTAACCAGTGTATCTCGGTCAGCTCATGTGATGTGCAGTCTCTCCCATCCCCTCCAAGGCATCCTCATCACCATCATCTCCCGCTGCTCTTCCCCTGCCTCAGCGTCACCTGCGCTGGGGCCCAGCCAGAGAAGCCAAATTGCTCTTCCTCCCCTCGGTCCACCAACACTTCCTCCCACCTCAGGGTCTCACTCTATTGTCACAGCACTGCAGTAAGTCATATAGTTTGCTCAGCTTTGGTCTTTTGCTCCTGTTGTCCCTGTTAGAACAGTGTGAGTGACAAAAACAGTTTAGTACCCAGATAGCCGTGCTCGGCAAGGGAGCAAGGTCAGGCTGCTTTGGAAACCTCACTAGACTTAGCATACCAACCAGTGTGTGGCCAGAGCTCTGAGATGCTCAAGGACTCCAGAGTCACACTGTCAGGATCTTTGCGATCACTGCCCACACTGCTCTCCTTCTGTAGGGTAGGCCAACCCTTCCTGTCAGAACCCAGGCTCAGTGCCCCTGAGTGCATTCTGTCATTTGATCCCCACGAGGGCCGAGTGGAGGGGAGGCCTTGCTGCCCTCCTGTCACAGGCTGGTCATCTGGGCCAACTTCCGCTGTTTTGCCTGTCCTTTCTGATAACTGTCAGTCAGCTGGTCAGGAGAGGCTGGTGGGTTGTACAAAATATGATTGTTACAAAATAGTTAAAGCAGAGAACAAGCAGCAGCAGCCAGTCCTTTGGCATACTCTGAATGCTTGTCTGCTGTCTCTCTTTCCCATTGATAGAGGTACAATGAGACCTCAGGATTAATGTATTGCTTTGTTCATTCCTCAGAATAGCCTTTGGCACCCAGTATTAATTTATGTCATTTCCTTGTTGTCATAAAGTAGGACTTTATGAGGTTACTTATGTGGTATAAACATACTCACTTTGAGGACTTTGGACCAAGGGTAGTTTTTCTGTTCATGTGTAGATCCGATGGGAAACTGTATTAAAAGTGAAGTCTTGATGGTGCAGCAAGCCCTGATTCAGTGGGCAGCCTGAGCACTGCGTTAGGAAGGGTGGGAGGATCCCTGCACTCTGGGCCTCCGTGCTCTGCTTGAGATGTTTCACTCAGGGAGGCTGGAGGCACGGACTATGTCTGATCATTGTTTCTTGTCTTGGCTGCAGACCCCTGAGGAACTGGATGACTCTGACTTTGAGACAGAAGATTTTGATGTCAGAAGTAGGACAAGTGTCCAGACAGAAGACGACCAACTGATAGCTGGACAAAGTGCCCGGGTAAGGACACGCTCCTTGGTCTTCTGACGTACTCCGAGGCTCCTTGGCCATTTTTTTCTTCTATGATATTCAACAGTATTCAGGGCACCATCCTTTTGTCTGTTTTTGGTGATAGGACTGAAATCCAAAGTCATGGTACCCGCTGGTCACTTGTGGCTTCCCACAAAATGCCTTCTTACCTAGGGGCAGAGTGAGAACCTGGGGCCTCAACTACATTGGGTTGCCAGAGTATGGTACCCTGAGTCAGGAAAGGCTGCCAATCTAGTCAGAATAATGTTTGCTAAAAAGAATTTTGAAATACTTCCGCTCATTGCCTTAAAAACAAAAACTCCACAAAACCCACTAGTGTCCATAAGAAAGCCAGTCTTCACCACTGTATTGGAGTCATTAACTCTTCAGTCAATCAGATCCCTACTTTTGGAAGAATGTCAAGACATATTTCTAAGGAGTCTATTTTCTCACTCCATGGAAATCTGTCTGAGAGTATGCCCTTGCTTGTGCCGTACTGAGTCATTAGCTCTTGGACAGCCAAGAGGATGGAGCCTGGCTTAAATTGGTAGCTGGCCTCTATAAAGTGCTGCTTGTCAAGGAGCTAAGGTGAATGTACCTCAGCAGATTCTCTGTGTTCTTGGACTACATCTGGTGGGTTTTTTAGACTTAGAAATGTCTGTTCAGGGGTCCACCCACACATCCCTGTCTCTCCTTTCCTGGTGTCACAGCTTGAAACTTTGAAGAATCAGTGAGATCAGCACAGGTGTGACTGAAGCCTCCGAGTTAGTATCCTGTGCTGTTTTCCTCACATTCAGACATGGTTTGGAAAGTGGATCGGGTATTTAGGCTGTAGTAAACTCCTGCAAAGATGAGAAAATAGCCCAGCCCTTCAGGGAAAATGAAACTGTTAAAGCATTATCCTACCTATGTTGTAGATTGCTGTTAGCCGTCTTCCTGGCTAATACACTGTGAGAACTTCCTAAGAGTGCTTTGGCTTGTGATTGTAGGCGATCATGGCTCAGCTTCCTCAGGAGCAAAAAGCAAAGATTGCAGAACAGGTGGCTAGCTTCCAGGAAGAAAAGAGCAAGCTGGATGCTGAAGTTTCCAAATGGGATGACAGTGGCAATGACATCATCGTGCTGGCCAAGCAGATGTGCATGATCATGATGGAGATGACTGATTTCACCCGGTGAGCAGAAGCCCAACCCTGTAAGCTTTGCAGGAACAGGGCGTTTACTTCCCCAGGACCCTGATGCTTTGTAGACATTTTTTTCTCCAATTCACCTCCATCCAGGAAAGGCTTCATAGATAGGGATTCTGTTTCCTTTTCAGAGGCAAAGGACCACTCAAAAATACATCAGATGTGATCAGTGCTGCCAAGAAAATCGCTGAGGCAGGATCCAGGATGGATAAGCTTGGACGAACAATTGCAGATCATGTAAGTGTTAGTTGGCCTGGTCCACTGCTGTCTGTGATCATTTTTAGGGACTGGTTCAGTTTTGAAAACTGCCCTAACCTACTTGATTAATCCCAGCAAACATTCCTAAGGATTTCTCAAATCTGTTTCTTTGATGAATCTTAGAAGTTGGGTGTTTCTGTCTGAAAACTTTTCATCACTACACTGTTAGAAGCAATCTCTGCTATTACTTCTCAGTTCTCCTTCCTCAGAGCTCCAGCTCTGGGCAGAAGCAGATCCTGCCCGCCCCAGTACTGGCACTGATGTATGGGAGCTTCTTGAGGAGTTTTCTGTAGGGCTTGGGAGTTGTGGGCACTGTTGAAAGGCTAATGAATCTGGGGGCAGGGAACAGCTTTCTCTGCCTCAGCGCTTATAGCTTCTCCCGGAGGCCTCAGCACATGCCTGTGGTGCACAACTAAGCCCCAAAGTGCTGCAGGATGAGTAACAGTTGTCTGTCCCTCACTACTCAAGCTAACATTTGACAGCCCCGCTTGATGACCCAGTAAAAAGCCTTGTGGACCTGGTCTGTCCTGTCTGAGACCAGGGGCTCCATTGAGCTCTCAGCTGCCTGGACCACTGTGCCATTTTCTTTTCTCCATTCTTCGTACAGCTGTCAACATGGTCGTAATAAATGATAGACGAGACTTGAATCTGTCCTGCTGCAGTGGCATCTTAGAAAAAACTTAAAAACCTTCAGCATGGAGTATAGGTCCCATTTTATACCACACTGCTGCTCATCTCCCCCTACCCCTCAACAGAAGAAAATGTCTGTTGTAAACACTCAAGTACTGTGCTTCCCTCTCTGGTGAGACCTAAATACCTGGGCTTCAGTGCAGTCTGGGCAGAGGCCACGTCTAACTCTTGGTATCCTCTGTGCCTAGAGCACCTGTCACCAGGGGTTTATCTTGTGTATTCTTGTTGAGCAGACAGTGCCTTAGGCAGAACTATTTCTTTGGATGGCTAATTTACAGAGTTCAAAACATTGACATTTCAGTATAACTAGGCCCTTTCTCTCACCTTTTAGGGCCATGAGCTTCTCCCCTGGGGTGGAACCCTAGGCAAAAGAGTACTTTGCATGCTGGCACTGAGGTACTAAGTGGAAGGTTCAGGGAGTGACATTGCATACTCCATGCAGTGTCACTGCATAAGACAGGGCTCCATGAATGACTTCCCTGTGCTGTAATAGCCCTAGAGAACAGAACGCTTCGCCCCCTCAGCCCTTGTTCCTTTAGGAAGGGAGGAGGCACACTAGTGCCCCCAGGAGAAAGCCTTTGAGAAGCAGCCCTGGGGGTGGGGGGGTGGGGGACTGTCTGAGTGGGCTGGGAGCACTCAGTGCTGGGCTCTTGTCCATCAGTGTCCAGACTCAGCCTGCAAGCAGGACCTGCTGGCCTACCTTCAGCGCATCGCCCTCTACTGCCACCAGCTCAACATCTGCAGCAAAGTCAAGGCGGAGGTTCAGAATCTTGGCGGGGAGCTTGTCGTCTCTGGGGTGAGTGCTGGCCAGGGGGGATTTGCTAAACTTGGTCTGCAGTGAAAGGGGACTTTTGTCCCTGTATGCCATCTACCTACTCCAGACGCAGAAGGTCTAGAAAGCAGAAACTGCAAGCCCATCTGCTTCCTGGAACTCCAGCTCTTTTTAGTATGCCATGGTTGGTGACAGCTGGGACCAGTCACAGGCCTGGTGTCTCCTTTTGCTCACTGTTCTTCGGGATAAGGGGTTTTTATCCCCTCCACCACACCCCCACGAGTAACTAAGCCTGCTCAGAAATTACCAAGGAGAACTGTACAGGCTGTTTTCTCAGTTTCTATCCATAAAGAGCTGAGTTGTAGCAATTCATCTGGTCACAGTTCTGGGGCCTTCTAACTGTGGGCAAGACATTTCTCTATGTCTAGAGAGGGCATGTCTTCATACGTCTCTAATGATTAGAGAGCAGGCCTCATGTCTTCTCTGTGCTCTTAATGGGGCTAGCACTATACAGCCTTGCAGCAGTCCTCAGAACCATCAAGTGTCCCCAGCCCCGAGAGACAGGGATGGTAAGGAAGGTGATCTAACACTTTGTCTCTGGTCACCATTTATTTCTTCTCAGAGGCAGGTTACATGGATAAGAAGTGCCATTGAGAGGGTTAGGGTAACTGTAACAGGGCCTCTACAAGGTGCTATGGGATTCTCAGGCCCTTGTTCCTAAGGTGGAGGAGGCCCTAGCTGGTGTGGCCTGCATGTATGCAGGGTTCAGGTCAGGCTCTAACCACTTCATTGTCCCTTGTAGGTGGACAGTGCCATGTCCCTGATCCAGGCTGCCAAAAACTTGATGAATGCTGTTGTGCAGACAGTGAAGGCTTCCTATGTGGCTTCCACCAAATATCAGAAGTCACAGGGTATGGCATCCCTCAATCTTCCTGCTGTGTCGTGGAAGATGAAGGCTCCTGAGAAGAAGCCCTTGGTGAAGAGAGAGAAGCAGGATGAGACGCAGACCAAGATTAAGCGAGCCTCCCAGAAGAAGCATGTGAGCCCTGTGCAGGCGCTCAGTGAGTTCAAAGCCATGGACAGCATCTGAGCTGCTCCACCCCCACGGCCTGCACATGCTTCACTCAAATGTATATGCTAAGTAGAGAACACTTAGATTCCACAGGGAGGTAGCAGATTTCCAACTCAACCAGGTGGTAAATTTTGCAAGGACATGTTTGTGTTAAAGCTGATTTAAAAAAAAAAAAAAAAAAAGCTTTAGAATTCAGAAGTATATTTCTAGCTATATTTTTATAAGCTTAAATGAAAATAAAAGTTCCATAACCAAAGAGTACCACATTAACTTCTTGGTCACATTTCAGAGCAGGATGAGGTGTCTGCTTTCTAGGGGTGAGGGCTGGAGGAGAGAGATTGCATTCAGCCCTACCACTGGGCGGTATGGAATTAAATGACCAAGGGTAACCCAGGATAAACCACTGGGCATCCTAAGAAACAGTCTGGAGAAGGAACTTCTTCTGAAGAATAAACCATAGGAAACAATAAAACATAATGTATTGCATAGGAAATTGATTGCTTTCTTTATGAAACAAAATGGGAATTATAATGCATGGCTACAGTTACTAATGTGCTCTGCTGCAGGACATTAATAGAGTTGCTTTTTCAGGCTAGAAAGATGTGATGCCATAATCAGAACACACTTTCCCTGTTATCCCAGCGTCAAATGCAAATTCATCATTGGGCTCACTTGTAATAACCCACAGTGTTTCCTGCCTTGGGCTGGCGAAGAAGCCTGACAGAATAGTGTTTGCTTAGGCAATAACTTAGACTCCACCTTATTTGTGATTACTATAGCAATTACCATAGCTACGAGGAAAGATTTTACTGTCTTATTTAAATTTTATGAATCTGTTTTTTACACTAATTTTCCCAATAAAGTCCACTATGAAACCAACAATATGAAATTGTTATTTCTTTGCCTTCAAAAAGAATCTCACTCAGATTTGTGATTCCTCATGCCTCTGGATCCCCCAGAGTCCACTTCCCTAGGGAGGGAAGGGGGACAGCTGGGCTCATGCCAGCCAGGAAGACGAGGCTATGTTCAGCGGTCCAGCCTGTATCTGCACCAAGTGTTTTCATAACTGTTCTTTAGGGTCAATGAGCACGTAACCATGACGTGAAAATGGCTGTGGCCACTGTCACCTAACTAGATTCTCTTCTTTCTGCCATTTCAGTCAGGTCTTATCTTGCCTACTTAATTGCTGTCCCCTTGTCAAGGTGACTGTCTTCCACAGTCAGACAAGTCTGCTTATGAGGGGACACCTGTCTCTGCTCTTGTGGTGCCTGAATCTTGTCCTCTCTGTGGCTTTTCTGATCTTACCTAGATGCCTGGCTTTAAATGGACTGGTTTGTTATTGGTTCTCTGCTTCCTGGCCAGAGTACACCCACTGCCCAGAGTACACCCGCTGACCAGTGTACACCCGCTGACCAGAGTACACCCGCTGCCCAGAGTACACCCGCTGCCCAGAGTACACCCGCTGCCCAGAGTACACCCGCTGCCCAGAGTACACCCGCTGACCAGAGTACACCTGCTGGTCATGCTCCATGTCTGAAGCCCCTTCCTGTATTTCCCGCATTGCCTGCATCCCGGTCATTTTTTTTTTTTTTTTCTAGCTAAATTCCAAAATGAGACTACCTTTAAATTATGCACACGGCTTCCAGTCGTGACCACCTCCACAGTAGTGCCGCCTCTTAGCAGACTTCCCCTAGACAAGGCCTGCGGGTCATGGTGTCACAGCTGAGGGCGTAGGCTTCGTGGGCTCATGTACTTCCAAGTTTGCTCAGGGTGTCCTTGTCAGGCCTAATTCCTGTCACATGGACCCTTCTGCAGAGTGACTCACATGGCAGCTATGGTCTCCCGGTGGTCTAGTGTTCTCTGGAAAACCATTTCCCATCATCCCTGCTGTACTGTGCTAGTGACTAACGGGCCTGTGTGGATACATTCCAGTAGGTGAGCTGCTATTTACAGCAAATCCCTTCCCCTTTATCCACAGCAGCCATCCCTGTCCAAGTGAGTGGGAGGGAGGCCTGTCCTGAGCACAGATCTGCAAGTGACTTTACCTCACAAAATCCAGTCCACAGTAATGGCTGTGGCTTCAACATTCTGCACCCACCCTGGCTGCCAAATACAACCTGCTTTTGCCCGTGTGCTGGCAGTTCCTGGGTAGAGCTCACATAGCCCAGGCAAAAGTCACCTTATCAGTGCTGAAGCCTTACCTGCCCTGTCACCAGTATTGAACATGTCACCATGTTTGTATCTCCTGTTCACATGTAGGTTTGGGTCATGCCCATCACTGACACCAACAGATTCCTGCCATTTTTGTGGTTGTTTTTAACAGATCTTGTCTCAAGTTTATTTGTAAATGCAGCATGGGCCACAAACCATCTGCAAATGCTGTGCAGGGTCACTAACACTAGTCCTTCTGTCTGCACGTTAGCACACAGGTTCCTGTGAGCTCTCACGCTGGAGCTGGAACGTTGGCTTCTTAGTACAGAAGCACATTCCTTAGGAACCTGGGCTCAACTCCCTAAGACATTCATCTTTGCCAGGTTTCTGGATGCCTTTTCTATGCCCTTGGGACTGGTTGTGTGTAGTGTAGTACTTGGCCTTGGCCAGCTCTGTACTGTTACCTGCCGTACCCCAAGTACACGGGACTGGAAGAGAAAACCTTTGTATGTTATTACCATAGCTTGTCAGTCAAGCTCTTCGTGTTGTTGGTCCCCAGCCATTTTACTTGCCCACACCCCAGCGAGTCCCTAGTCCCCATCTATCCAGTCTGCTTTGTAGCTGACATTGCTGTAGCAGAGGCCAAGAGCTAAGCAGCCAGCAGCCACATGATCAAGTCCTTTATCAGCCTGGGGACCTACCATCTGCACCCACACACTGCTCTCTGGGGGCCAGTCTTTCCCATGCCTATCACTACAAGTCATAGGCATGGCCTTGGCTGTGTCCTCTATCAAATATTGGAGGGTTTTTTTTGTTGTTGTTGCTTGTTTGTTTTTAAGAAACTGGCAGCTGAAGAAGCCAGACTAACATCTTGAAACACTTGGGAGTCCTTGTGGATCGTGTGATTCCAGAGTGTTAGATGTGACTCACTGTGTGAGGGGACTTTGGGAAGATCCCAGGGAGGTGCTGCTTCCTGCTCCTTAACATTCCTCAGGGCACCACCCCTCCCTACATTGTTATATTCCTGTTCCAGAAAGACAAGCTTCTCTCAGCCTCGTGAAGCCTGAGTGAGCAACTCTTCTGCATGTCACCTCCCATTCTGCCATGCTGCTCCCACACCTACAATCACTGCAGAGACCCAGGCCCTTTACCCTCAGGGTCTGCATTCCACTGGCTGACTGGCTCTTCCTAACCTGCCACCTGTGCTGTCGTTACCCACTACAGCTTCTGTAGCACCCAGTGCTGTGAGCTTCCAATACCAGCCTGTTGGACCTACCGCATGGGCCAGGGCCGCCTCCTCAGGAGGG
The DNA here is from genome assembly GCA_004025045.1 of Sigmodon hispidus. Classification (NCBI taxonomy): domain Eukaryota; kingdom Metazoa; phylum Chordata; class Mammalia; order Rodentia; family Cricetidae; genus Sigmodon; species Sigmodon hispidus. The sequence goes on along the minus strand of PVIH01012305.1, from coordinate 49,951 downwards.
AAGGTGCAGTGAGGACATGAGAGTCCTCATCCAGTCATTAGCCTGTCACCCCACGTCTGCAACATGGCAGGTGTTGGTGCTCTTGTGTATCGAGCCCTCAGACTGAAGAAGTAGCTGCAGAGGCAAAGCCCCTCATCCAAGTCACCTGGCATCAGGTGGCTTGACCCCAACACCAACTCCAAGGTCTAGTCCACGGCTGTCCATCAGGTTCCATCCATCCACAATGGATGTTGTATGGGGTACCTGCTCTAGGCTTTATGATCTCACATGCTTCAGATTCCTGCTCCTTTCTCAGCCCATCCTTCATGCCTGTGCTATTGCCATGGTACACGGCTCAGCTCTGGGTCCTGCTTCTCCTGTCTGTCCCACCATGATAGCATACAGGCCTGTGGCACCCAAACAGTGTCTGCTGCTAAAGAGAAGCGACACCTCTATTCACATCATTTACAAGCACTACACATGCCTTTGCCAACTGAGGTGAGTCTTCAGTTGCCTTCAGGAGCCTCTACCTCTTACTGCACTCTTGTACCACAACCAGCCTGTGTCACAGCAAATGACATGAATGTTGTCTGACATTTCTGTTCATCTGAAGGAGATATTAGAACCATACCTGCTGATGGATCACATAGGTGCCGGATACTTAGAGGGTACTCCTTCCGGTTCCTGAGTGACCAACAGAATTACTGCTGTGCTCACATATACATTTGATTGGCAGCAACATTTTCTGCGCCCCTCCCCTTTAGGTTTTGAGATGGTCTCAATCTGTAGACCAGGCTGGCCTGGCACTATGTAAACAAGGCTGGTCTTAACCTTGGACAGCCCTCTGACTCCAAGTGTCAGAATACATGAGCTTTTCAAAAATCTAGGTTGGGGTCAGAAACAGCTCAGTAGTTAAAAGCACTTGTTGGAGTCGATTACCAGCACTCATGATGTGGTGGTTGCTCACAACTATCTGTAACTCATTTCAGGAGATCTAACACCCTCTTCGGACCTCTGCAGGCACTAGGCACACATAATATACCTGTAGGCAAAACACACACATAATAAAATTTAGAACTTTTAAAATGAAATTTAAAAGTGAAGTTTGAATTTACATGTAGTAAACCTATTCTTTCTGATGTCACAGGAAAGTTCCCCATTCCCTTGTGCTACCCCAAGACCATCTTTCCCTCTGGTGTCTCTATAAATGAAAGCCCCTTGGCCTTGGCCTTGGCCTTTGCATCTGGTTACATTTACAGAGAATCTCAGCACAGAGCCTCCACTGTGGAGAGTGCACTTGCTTACTGTCTAGAGTAGTGAGTAGTGATCCACTGGAAGGTACACAGTGTATCCATGGGTTTTTTTTTTTTTTTAAGATTTATTTATTATGTGCACAGTGTTCTGTCTTTGAACCAGAAGAAGGCACTAGATCTCATCATAGATGGTTGTGAGCCACCATGTGGTTGCTGGGAATCAAACCCGGGTCCTCTGGAAGAGCAGTCAGTCTTCTTAACTTCTGAGCCATCTCTCCAGCCCCTCCTAGTTTTGTTTTGTTTTTTTTTTTAAATACATTTTATAGAAACATTTGAACACAGGCTTTTGTATAAACAGATTTTTGTTTATATCGAGTAAACACCTAGGAAGAAGGCTGTGTCTGTCATAGGTAATGTTCAACTACAAGAGACATGCAAACCTCACAACCAGTGCATGGTGCCATTTGTGAGCCTGCAGCTGCTCTATCTCTGGCTCTCGGTGTCCCTAGGCTGTGTTTGGGTATAGGTGTGTGGTGTGTCTCATTGTGACTTTCTGTGCATTTCTGTAACAGCTAAGGATGTTGAGTATGCTCATGTGCATATCAGCCATCTGTGTGACTTTGGTGAAATGCCTTTCCAGATCTTTTGTCTTTTATTGGTTTGACTCTACAGATGGGCTCTGAAAGTTCCTTACATATTCTAGATATAAACCTTTGGTTAAATGTGTGATTTGCAAAGGATTTTCTGTTTGTGGCTTTTTTATTTTCTTAATTTCTTAACAGAAGTTTTTACTTTGAGTTCCGTTTATGAAATCTTTAATGTTCTGGGTGATAACTCCAGTGTTCTATCTTAGGAACCCTTGCCCTTAAATAAATAAAAAGTTTTAGATTTAGTTCTGTGATTCAATACACAAACTGAACTGTGTATTAGTCATAAGGAACAGGGGTCCAGAGGTCCAACTGCTACAGTACCTTTCATGGAAAGACAATCTTCTCTCAACCTTTGTACTGTTGTGAAAAATCATCTGGCTGTGGTGGAGCAGGCCTTTAATCCCAGCACTGGAGAGCAGAGGCAGAGGATCTCTGAGGAAGAGGTCAGCCAGTGCTATATAGAGAGCCTGTCTCAAAACCAACAAAACCCAAACCCACCTAACTGGATAGGATCTCTGCTCAGTTAGTCTTGCTTTTCCTTCATTTCAGTCACCCTTAGTCAACCATAGTTCAAAAAGACTAAATAGAAAATTATAGAAATTAACATTCCATAAGCTTCAAGTCGCATGTTTGTGTAGATAGCGGCTCACACTGTTCAGCTCTGTCCTGCTGCCATGAGCTTTGGTGCTTTGTCCAGTGCATCCTCCTGCATCTGCTACATGCTCGTTAGTCGCTGAGTAGCTACCTTGGTTATCAGAGGGACCCTAGTCATGGTAATGTAGCTCTTTATATTCAGGTAGCATTTGTTTTTACCTAATAGTCACGGCTCCAAAGTGCAGGAGTAGTGACTGCTGAGCATGTGGCTCATCACATGAAAGGTGATTCTCTATGGAAGGAAAGAAAACCCATTAAGAAACCTAGAGGAAGATGCAGGGCTGGAGAGATGGCTCAGGGGTTAAGAGCACAGAGTCTTCTACAAGAGGACCCTGGTTTCAATTCCTAGCACCCACATGGCAGCTCACAACTGTCTGTAACTCCAAGATCTGACCCCCCTCACACAGACAAAACATGCAGGCAAAATACCAATGTCCATAAAATAATAATAAATAAATTATAAAAAATAAGAAACTGGAGGAAGATGGACGATGTTCTCATTCTGCTATTAAGTCTCTAAGTTCAAATTACAGCCACAGAGCAGAAGTACATGGTTAAGACAGAGACCTGCAGACCTCTGTGAGTTCAAGTCCGGCTTGGACCACATAGTGAATTCCATTAAGGGTTGCATGGGGAGACCTGGTCTCAAAAACAAAAACAAAAACAAAAACAAACAAACAAAAACAAACAAACAAACAAAAATACAAAGGGTTTTAGAGAGTCAGGTGGGATCTATCTATGCTTCAGGCCTACTAGAAGGTCAGCCTCAACCACAGGGGAGCTGTTTGTGTTGGTCTCTGATTTATTGATCTACATGTCTGTTCTTCTTTTTTGGAGACAGAGTCTCTCCACATAGCCCTGGCTGTCCTGGAACTCACTCTGTAGACCAGGCTGGCCTCAAACTCAAACGATCCATCTGATATGCCTCATTACCATGCCTGGTTATGTGTCTATTTGATTAATGCCGTATGGTCCTGATTCCTATGGGTTTGTAGTCTTAAAATTAGCTAGTGAGTCCTCCTGTTTTTCAAAACTATTGTAGCTATTGTAATGCCTTTGTGTTTCTATCTAAGTTTTCAAACAGTACTCATAACATCCCAGCTGCAATGAGCCTTTCAACGTGGGAGTTCAGCATGTCTCCTGTTCATTTGGATCTTCATGGGTTTCTTTGGTTTTTACAGTTGCCAGCGTAGATTCCTAAGCCTTCGCCATCATAAGCTACACACCATTTTCCTACTCCAACTGTAAAGTACCACTTTCAAATTTTAATATCTTATTATTTATGTCCAATATACAGAAAGAAACACATTGATTTGGTGCAGAGCCTTGCAACTGTCCTTCACAAACCTAATAGTTCTAGGAGCCCTTCTTTGGAGTCTGTGGGATTCCATACACTGACCATCTGTCACCTGTGAACACCATGTAATTTCTTCTTTCTAATTCATCTCATTTCATTTTGCTGCTAAGGCCCCGCCCAGGACTTCAGCACAATACTGGGGAGTTGTGAAGAGAGCCCTTGGTGATGCTCTAGAGGGATGAAGTCAGTATTTTACCATGACATTTGAGGGCAGGGTTAGACAGACCCATGGGGTCAGGGAAGTTCCTTCTTTTTGTTATGGGTAGTGTGTAGTAGGGCTCTCCAAAGAGACAGAATGGGTAGGGTGATGTATGTAATCTCTCTCTCTCTCTCTCTCTCTCTCTCTCTCTCTCTCTCATTAAGTCATCTCACTATCTCACTTGCAGATAGCAGCCACAGCTGCCTAACATCCCAGAGGCTGAGAACCTGGTAGCTGCTGGGTGCCTCAGCAGTTCTAATCTGGTGCCAAAACCTGGAGGGTCCCTGGAGAGTTGCTGGTCCTCAATGATGGAAGCAGGGAAATGCTGGTTCTGATAGCAGAGAAGGAATCAGCAGCGGCAACAGGGCAGATTAACCCAGTGTAGGGTGGAAAGACCCACTGAGCAAAGGGCCTGCAACTGGCTTAGTGCCATGCCCCTTTTTATTGGGCTGCTATGGGAAGGCTCCGCCCACATTTGGAGTGGGTCTTCCCAAATCAATTGAGGCATTCCTACTGAGGTGATTCTAATTTGTGGCAAACTAACATTAAAATCAACAACTGGTAGATAGACTGGGTTTTGTTACATGTCCTCAATCTATGAGATGATTTCATGGCCTTGTCTTCAGTGTATGAATATGGTGAATTGACCTGAACCAGCCTTGCTCACCCAGGCTCTGGGTTTGGTCCCTAGCACCACAGGCAAGAACCCACAATGTGACAGGCAGGGACAGATATTTTCAGAGTGATGCCATGTGGCAGCCTGGCTAACTTTCTGTGGCTCCCAAGGCGACTCAGTCAAGTAATTACCTCCAAAGTTGGGAAAGGCCTGCGTACAGGCTCTGACACATCCCATGGCACCTTGAATTTTGCTCTGTGACAACTGTATTCAGACTTACAACCTATGAAATTGCAAGAAAATAAATGTGGATGTTTACAACCCTGAGTTCATGGAGATTTGTTGCAGAGCGATAGAAAGTGGCACCGTAAAAGCCATGCTTTCAAAGAACTGGCCCGCTTTTCCTCCACACTGTCAAAGGACCTTACAGCATATTAGAGCCGGTGGGTGATCTACTTACCTTCAGTGCTTGTGGATTCATGGCCACGGCCCCTTTCATCTCTAATGTGGGGTGTGACTCCTGTCTTTCATACAGCCATCCTTTAGTTTCTTTGATCTTATTCTGTACTTCTTTCAGTTTATTGGCTTCTTTCTTTTGGGTTTTGTTTTGTTTTTTACTAATTTATACAATTACCATGACTTTTTAATGTATTACTGAACCATAGATTATAATCATTAATCATTAATTAATCATTTAGGTTTTTGCTTTGTCTTGTTTTGAGACAGGGTTTCTCTGTGTAGCCTTGGCTGTCCTGGAACTCACTCTGTAGACCAGGCTGGCCTCAAACTCACAGAGATCTGCCTGTCTCTGCCTCCTGAGTGCTGAGATCAAAGGTTTGGGCCACCATTGCCCAGCATCATTTAATTTATAACAGAGGCTGTTTTATCACCAGCTCAACATGCCTGTGACCCCTGTGGGTCTCCTGTGAGTCCCCTATGGGTCTGGCCCTTCACCTCCTGACAGGGCTCTGCTCCCTGCAGGGCTGCTGAATGTAGGTCAGCACAGGCCTGACCACAGCAGTAAGGTAGACTGTGCACAAAGTGAATGGATGAAGGAAGGAATCATCGAGGCTGCTCCTCACAGCATCAGGAGCAGCGCATGCTCCAGGACAAGGGTGACAGGGCACTGGGTCACCTGGTCCTCAGTGACCCCCAGGGCTGCACCTTAAGCAACCAGGCCCTTCTAACCACTTCCTCCAGCAAGTCCAAGTGCGGGGTTCTCAAGTGGGCCTCCTTCCTCTTCCTCAGACTCGAGCCTTCTCCACCTTCCCTGGGCTATTCTTCAAGTCTCGGCCTGGGTATCATCAACTTCTCAGGGATGTTCTATGACTGATTCATCTCAGAACCAGTCCATATAGTTTGGGTGATATATGAATAAGCAAGTGAATGAATAAATACTAGTCTTGCTGGGGGATGGAATGGGACCTTGGTCCACTAACTCCACACTGCAGCCTTTTATCCTCACATGGAAGATGAACCCAAGGACTGTACTAACCACTCAGCTCCAGGAGGTCCCAATGGGCAGAGGTAGGGGTTTCACTCCAGTGTAGGCAGTTGCACCCTTGAGTCCTGGCCATGTGCCCTGGCTACCAATCCCAGGCCAGCACTGAAAGGCAAGGCAAAGAAGGGCTTTTCTGTAGACCTCAAGACCTAACCAGTGCTGGCCAGGATAACAAGACCAGAACCTACCCATGAGAAAGAAGCCTGGCACCCTGGCTCCCCGCTTCAATCTAAGAGACAGACCTGGGTGATGCCAAGCAGACCCAATGCTGCCTTAGGTGGGTGGGGTATGGAGGAGGTCCCTCCCGGGCCTGTGCTTTGCAGCCTAGCCTTGGACCGATTCCTTACTGCAGTTCCCAGAAGCTATGACCCTGCCCCCAGGGGTCACAACCACCAGCTGCTTTGGAGGTCCAGATGTGCCTGCCAATCTGTGCTTCATCCGTGAGGGCAGAAAGGACAGTGGGAACCTAGGTCAAGTCTCTAGTGGTGGCACCCCTTTCGTGGCATGCCCAGACCAGCCCACAGTGCTTGCAGCGCTTTGGGGGCTCAGGATGTCTAGTCACACGGGGTCTGCCTGGGCCTCCTTTACTGCTCCTTTCTAAAATCCACTCAGACATTGTGACCACATCTTCAAAGTGTCTCTTGAGCTGGCCATGGCCAGGCTCCAGCACAGCCTTTCTGAGCCTGCTTCCTGTGACCACAAGCATGGTCACAGTATGTCAACCCAGGCAGCACACACAGGCTTCCTGAGTCATTATTCCTCTGGGAGATACAACACTACAGCCGTGAGTCTCTGAGGCCAAAAGGCAGTGGTACCGTGGCTGGTGGGCTGAGTTCTGATCCCCACAGTGGAAGCGGCCTCCCAAAGCACCAGCTGTTGCTCTGACGACCATGGTCATCACTACTTCTCTGTGGCTAATGTGGGCAGAGGAGGACTGAGGGAGACCCATGGAGGGGACTGCCAGGGACGAGGCCGCCCACTTACCCTTTGTTTCTCTGGGTCTGTGAGGCTGAGCTTTCTAAACCACCAGTGACCTTCCCAACAACTTGCCTTCCTGGAGCTGGAGGGCTCAGGAGCCAGCAGGAACCAGCCTTTGGTGCACTGGGAAAGGCTGAAAAACAAACTCACCAGAATCCAAATCAGGAAATCCCAGAGCTGAGGTTGCCATGGCAATTTGCAGCAGGCTCCCAGCCCGGCGCTCAGCCTCTCCCTCCCTCCGGGGTGGGGGTCTAGATGTGCCAGGCTTGGTTTGTCCCTCCTGAGATCTACTCTAGACACTGAAGGGGGTAAGGGCACAAGAGGGGCACCTCTGTCCTATTTAATAGCCATGCAGGTCTGGCTTTCCTGGGCATCCACTGTTAGCTGATGCAACATAACTTCTCCCCAGATCAATACCCACATGCAAGGCCCACCCAGTCTCCACCATGTGGGCTCCAACAGCAAGGACCCACTTGCCACCTAGTTGGTATGGCATAGGGAGATGCCCTCAGGCCTCACCAGTGCCAGTAAACTTTGACCCATGTAAAAGTACAACGGGATGATCCTCAAAGCCGCCATCATAGCGTGAGTAGGGAAGGCACAGCTTGAATGCTTTTTGCACGTTCTCTGTTGTTACTAACAGTATTCTGTCTTATCTGAGAGGTTAAATGACTTTCGAAGTGAAATAGCCAGAGGTTGCCAACTCTAAGACAGGTCTTTCTTGAGAAGCCTGTTACTGGAAGCCCTGGGCTGACCAACATGTCACTGGAAGCTCATCATCAGTGGCTCACAGGACTATCCTCAGGCCCCCGGACACAGGGCTGAACCTGATGTGTGCAGACACAAGAGACAGACCACAGTCTTTATGTCTCTATTTAATGGCCAAGCCAGCTCTGCCCAGATAAAGCTCATGCCCAGTACAGAAGTCTTCCCTCCTGGTTGATGTGCTCTGAAGAGCCCACCCAAGGTCTCACTAGCATCGGCTCAGTCCACTCCTGGTACATGTGGCAGCCTCACCGCAGTTCCTTCAGCAGGCTGTTGATGGAGGCCAACAGTTCCCGGAAGTAGCCCTCATCTTCACCTTCTTGGAGCTCCAGGGAGGCCAGAGCTTGGTACTCTGCCTGGAGACTTCCTAGTGTCCTGCTGAGCTGGACATCCTGACGGTAGCGATCCCTGCAGGTGGTCAGGAGGGCGCCCAGCGTCTGCAGAACCTTCTCCCGGGCATCATGCTCTGGAAGTGCCAGGAGGTGGGCAGTGATCTCACACCAGCCTTGTTCCCGCAAGCCTGGCAGGAGGTGCACCTGACGATACTGCTGTAGCTTCTCTGGGGATGAATCCTGGGTCAACTCTGCCTCCTCCTCAGCGAACATCTGCACAGCCAGGGAGCAGGGTGGGTGGAGAGAAGATGGACAGCAGTCATCTTGTGCAGGGCTAGCCCTTCCCACTAGGAGATGCTTAGCCACTTTCTATATGACCAGGGGCCTCCTGGGAGGCAGGCAGTGGGGCTCACTCCTGGCTCTTCCTATGCTCCCTCAAACATCTGTGTCCATCTGTCTTCCTACTCATCCACTCAGCAAAGCACCAGCACATAGTGCTGGGAACTGTAGAAGCCAAAATGGAGACTTCCAGTGTCTAGAAAGTGAATCAAAATTCCAACATATGGCTGGTGACAGGGCTTAATGGGTAGACTCCAGCTCTGTAGCCTGACAACGGGAGTTCAGTTACCAGGTTCATAAAGGTGAATGGGAAAAAAACCAAAACAAGACCTAACCCACAGAGTTGCCCTATGATCCCCAAACACATGTCCTAGTACAGCACTTCCATGCACACATTATGTACATGCACAGATACACACCCCACCCACACTATTAAAAAGTTCCTAAATAGCACGACAGTGTCCCTGCACCTCGGCCCAGTGCTGAGGAAGAGGAGGAAAAACCTGGGCTAGCTGCTGAGCCAACCAAGACCTTGAGGTATAGATGGCAGCCCTTCCAAGTGAGCTGATGACTGTCATCTTTAGGCCATTCTAGAACACCCACCCCCATGTCTGGCTACAGTTCTTTCTTCTTTAGGGACCATGTGAGGTCCTGAGGTCCCTGGCTCAAAGTCACTACTGCCCTCCTGGAGGAGAATGGTTGAGTCTATAGCATTTATAGAGGAGACCCCAGAGGAAAGAGGTCTGCTCCTCCCTGGCAACGTCATTGGCAGGCTTTCACCATGCTGAATGAAAAGTCTTATTACTTTACTTGGCTCTGAGCAGCACAGAACTAAGAAACTAGATTCCAGCAGCTCTGATGGACAGACACACAGACTGAGGGATGAGACAAGGAGCGGAGAGAGGGGGAAGAGAGACAAGAGAGAGGAGCGGGGAGAGAAGAGGAACTTCGCTGCTTCGAGGGAAGATGGGGGATGTGAAGGCCTGCACATCCTGTGTCCATCAAGTCCAGGACTGATGTACCAGTCTGCACTGGGCACAGACACTAAGAAGAGAGCCCACGGCAGAGGCTAGGAATCTAGGCCTACTTCTCTCTTCTCGAGATGCCTCTTAAGCTTGCAAAAACCAGAGTGGAATGGGTACCAAGTCTCTCCCAGGGAACAAACACCGGAGTCCACCCTGAGTTCTTGCTCAGAGCCAAAGCTCCCAGGGGAAGTGTGTCCAGATTTCTAGGCCCCTAGAGTTAGCATGGCCCTGCCTAGCTTGCTGCCCTCGCTCTGCATGGCTCCCCAGCTCTGCTGTTCCATTCCTCCTCCACCTTCCTCACAATGCCTGACTGCCTGCATGCTTGGCACTACCCACCGCCAGAACCTCCTCCCCTACTGCCAGCCCTCAGGATCCAGCTGTCACGTCTCATATGACATCCTCTTGATACACATCTTTGCTATCCAACCATTCATCTGCTCAGAAGCATCTGGGAGGGCACTTTGGTCAAACGACCAGAAGCAAACACAAAGGAAAACCAAAGGGAACGCAGAGCAGGTGCGGCACTCACCTTCTCGGTGACCAGGTCATAGAGCAGGGTGACCACACGCACAGCCAGTACTTTCCCACTATTCTCTTGCACAAGACTCCTGAGGACCTGCAGCCCCCCCAGTTTCAAGAACTGCTGCTGGGCATAGGGGAAGTGGCGTAGCAGGGAACACAGCGCAAACAGGACCTGGGAGGCACAGGTTGGATATAAGTGAGAGCCATACAGATCCAGACCACTTCTAAGCATAGAAGCAGCAGCCAAGGTTAACCAGGACCCAGCCCAGCCCCCATCCTTCCTGGCCTCTTTGTTCCTGTGGGTCCATCTGCACCCCAGAACTCAGGGTGATGGAAGCCAGGGGGTCTTTAATAAAACTAAGCAGGCAAACAGGACAAATGGCATGACTCAGGAGACTGGGGGATGCCAGGCCATCAAGCCACAGCTGTGCCCAGGTCTCCAGATGACACTGTTATCTGCTTTATGTGGTGTGGGCTCTCCTTGGCCCCAGTGGACAGTGCTCAGGCCCCTATGTATGGCATACATTGGAAGCAGTCTTTCCCCATCAGGCCCAGCAGCTGCAGGAGACAGGGCAGGGCAAGGGCCAGAGACTTGCCTTCTTCTTGGCTGTGATTGGCTGCTCCGTGGCCAGGATGACCAATAGCTTCTGTAGGGCTCCTCCTTCAATGGCTTCCACCTGGACCTTTGGGTTGCTGTGGGGAGAAACACAGGACACCTTGATGGTGGGCGGGGGATGGTAGGGCATGCTTTTCATCTCTTCACTGGGGAGGCAGAGGCAGGTGGATCTGAGTTCAAGGACAGCCAGACTACACAGAGAAACCCTGTATAGAAAAAGATCAAAACCCAAAACTTAAACCAAACCAAACCAACAACAAAACCACTACCACCAACACCACCACCAAGAAAGCAGGCTAGTGATTGGGCCCAGGATCCAGGGAGGGAGTCAGGGACTAGCGCCAGCCTCCTTTGGAAGTGTTAAAGAGCACAGAATGGCTCTTGTCCTGGCAAGTCTCACTCAGCAGGAGAAAAGAGATAAACGTGTGTCGACCCGACCCGACCTGGGCGGGTCCACTGGGCTGGGGCAGAGATGAGAGGACCAAGGGCCGCATGCTGGCTTGCTTACTCCCCAGGAGCCAACAAACTAGGTGTTCTAGGAGAGAAATCACTTCTTCCACCATCAAGCCATTCTGAAACTAAAACAGCACCCAGAGGTGCTACTGGACTGTCCCTGCTATATGAAGCCAGGGTTGGGAGCTCCATCTCCCATGACCCAGGCAGCCACATGCTAGGGAGAGCCAGCCTAGTGGAGCTGGAGGCCAGGCCGGGAGCGCATCCTCTACCCATTCCACACTCAATCTGCTAGAACACCACATGGGAAGAAACAAAGCAAGAGAGACCAGAGCCTCCAGATGCAAGGCAGATCTTTGTGCAGCACCACCCAGCAGTTCCACAGCAGGATCTAGCAGAGCAGCGACTGTGACCTCTGTCCCCAGATTCTCCATGCTCAGCATACAGCCTGTCACACTATAATGCCTTACACACTAGGGAATGAACAAACAGCTTCACTACCATGAATAGACCCAACGGAGTGCAGTCCATGCTCACTCAAAACCCATTCTGAGCTGAGAATCTGAGGCCACTAGGGCAATCATTTCCTCTGGACTGGAGAGATGGCTCAGCAGGGGACAGCACTGGCTGCTCTTGCAGAGGACCCTGGGTTGGTTCCCAGCACCCAGCAGTTCGTGCTTGCCTGTAACTTCAGTCCCAGGGAACCCTGCAGCTTCTCATCTCCAGGGACTGTTTATGCATATTGTGCACATATACACATGCAGACATTCACACATATACAGACAATAAAAATAAATAAATCTCTAAAAATATTTTAATCCCAGCCCTCTTGGATATTAGGAGGGTACCAGACAGGGAGCATGCTGGGAATCCCAGATAAAGAAATCCTTTTACATTTTCTTCTTTATTTTTGAGACAGGGTCTCTCTAAAGAGCCCTGACTGTCCTGGTACTCACTATAGACCAGGATGGCCTTGAACTCAGAGATTCACCTGCCTCTGCCTCCTGAGTGCTAGAATTAGAGGTGTGGGCCACTATGCCTGGCATATTCCTTGCTTTCTTTTTGGTTTGGGACATAACTTGCTATGAAGTCCAAGGTAACCTCAACTCTACTGCAATTCTTCTGTCTCAGGGTCTTGGATGCTGAGATTACATGCCTGCGCCATGGTCCTTTGGCTTCTAAGATCACATTAGTGATCAGTGATGGATCATGTGCCAAGCACAGAAGCCTCCATGGTCAGGTTCTTAGGCAAGCTCAAGGCTTTCCGACTCAGAGGCTTATGCAGGAGTCCCCTGAGAATAGAAGGGTCAGACCAAAGGTCAGTAGTCACACATACCCAGGAAACCCACAAGGTTTAAGTAAATCTTAAAAAAAAAAAAAGCCCAGCATACAACCTGTAACCTCAAAGCTAGACAGAACACTATGGGTCAAGTCATCCCCCCAAACAGCCTGCCCCTTCTGCTCCTACCAGGAACCAGTCAAGGCTGAGAGCAGACCTACACCCAGTTTTCCTGCATCTCTCTGCTCTGGCATCCTCCCACCAGAAAGGACGGATGGAGGGTGCTGGCCAGTCCTATGACAGCTCTATCCTTGTGCAGAGGGAGCGGCCTAGGGGGGAAATGGAGATGTCCCAGGAGATGGCAGGCTGACAGTTCCTTTCCAGACAGGCAGGCAGTCTGCAGGGGGCTGGGGCGAGCTCCTTCCCTGCCTCTGTACCCTCCCTCTCCACTTGAGACAGGCAGCTGCTTCATCAATGTGTGAGTTAATTAGGGCCATTTCTGTCATCATGTGGCTGAGGAACATTCACCCACAACAGACAGGGTCTATGAAGGGAAGACTGCCACGCTGGAAATTCGCTGATATCAAATACCAAAGGAGGGGGCTTCAAGGCCCGATGGTGTATCAGGCCTAGAAAGCACCTCTGAGGTGCCCCATCCCTGTGGGACCCCTGAAGACAGCAAGTGAAATCTATCACAGAACCTACTCTTAGCAGATCAAGCAGGCTAAGATCAGAGTCCTCCATGTCACACTGGAAGCAGAACCACGAATTCACTTCTCAGGCAGGCTGCCATAAATTAAAACCACTGCTGGCCAGCCACGGCCCTCCCTCCCCAGGGAGCAAAGCCCAGTTAGAGCAGGAGAGAATGGGTTCCAAACACAGGGATGAAAATCAGAGAGAGAGTGCTGGAGGACTTCTCCAGAACTGGACAGTAGGACCACACACAGGATTACCCATGGGCCTCTGGCAAGACATGGGCAGCCTGGGCCTGTATGCTGCCTACCTAGCCTTTCCATCCACACTAACTCTGGGTGCTACACCTGGGATCTCATGACCTCAGAGGTCCACAGAACAGCCCCTAGAATGGGATGTTAGTGCTTTCCAGGCAAAGGGTTCAGGAAGCAAGGAGGTGGAGCGTGGGCTGAGATTTCAGGTGGATTTAGACTGCAGGCAGGTACAGACAGCAGGAGAGAGGCTTTCTGCAGTCATCCCTGAGAAGACAACATGCTGCTTCAGAAGAGACCTTCTCTCCAGGCAACCCAGTCATGGGTCCTCAATGTTCCCAGCTCTGTGCTCTCGGGGAGATGCCCAAATAGCTCAGACTAAGCTCTAAGAATATGCAAAGGCCAAGGCCTGAAGGACAGTCAGAAAGAATCTGTTAGCAGTGGCTGATGACCTGGATAAGTCCCTCAATGGTTTCCTAACTTGAGAATCAGAGCCGGGGCTATCTTATACTGGAGACAGAATGTCTAATAAATACCAAAATGCTAAACAATGTGTTGTATCAAGACTATAATCAGAGTGGACTTGCTTCACAAAGAGACTCGACCAGAACCCTAAGAGCAGAGTTGCATCTTATATATCAGCTCCATCCCTCTCATCCCATGAGCTCTGGACCAGAGTGTTGCCTGAACCTGGAGAAGGCCAGTCCTGGTGGCCAAAAGGCGGTGTTCTGCAAAGGGGACCTTCGTATGTTAAATAGCTAGAAGCCTTTCCCCCCTTTACTCATGCAGCAACACTAGTGTGCCCAGACAGCAGGACACCAGCGATGGCCAAAGCCACTGGACTAACCATTAGTACTCAGATTGTTAGGACGCTCACAGTGAAGGAGTCAACTGCTATGTGTAGAGAGGGTGGGCAGCAGCTGCTGCTCTGTAAATCTGAAATGGGACAGGCAGGCAGAAGGGTGGATCTCAGAATTGGAAGTGATTGCACTTGCTAAAATCAAACAGTTTGGGTCAGATGACAGCAATATGCAGATTTGCCAAGGGCCATCAGTCATACTTTAGCTAAACTGAGCAAGTGTCTGGCTAACCCTGACTTCAAGAGTAGCCAGGCATGGCCAGAGACCCTGTGAAAATACTGCCCAACAGGTCTTGGGATTGAATTTTCCAGGCTTGACCTTCATCTGTGTCATTTTCAGGGCCAATTAAAACATGAAAATGTGGGATCTTTCAAAGATTAGCATTTTCAAGGTCAAATGTGGGCCCTTTGAGTCTGGGATTCTGGGCTACTGCACTGGTCCCCAGGCCACTGTACAGGGACACACAGAAACCCGGGTTGGGATCACCTGACTCAGAGTGCAGTGTGATCTGAAAAGGGAGAGGAGGAGGAGGAGGAAGAGGAGGAAGCAGAAGTCTCGGATGAGAAATGGGGAGTCTGACAATTTGGATGGTGCCAGAAAATGTGCAGATTAAAGCCTGCAGAGATTCGGCTAGGAGATTCCTAGGTGGAGCATGGGTTCTGGGCATGTCCAGAGGGCACTGGGCACACACGGGGCTTTGAGCATATTCTCAGGGCATCAGGCACACACCAGAGGAATGTGCTGGTTTAGAAACATGGCAAACATTTCTTCTTTCCACTGTGTTCTAGAGTCTTGAAAAGAAGTCATGTAGCAGGGCAAACATCTGAAGCGGTTGTCCCAGTGTGGACCCTGCATGGTTTTGCCTGATAGAACTGTGCATTCACTTCCTTGCAGATAGGAAGATCCTTTCTCTGGTATCCTTACCTGGCCTAAACTGTGTATATAGCTCAGGCATCTATGATGCATCCTTTTCCAACACATGTAATTCTGTAATGTGGGGACCAGAAAGGAGCCTGGATAGCCAGTTAGGATAAGTTGGGTGTGTGATCAATCACACAGGATATAATCGCCTGGGACATCTTTTTTTGTATGTCATTTCAGATGAGGTAGTGCAAGTTATAGACGCTAAGCCAAGCACAGTGGCATGTACCATGATCCTATCACCTAGGGGTTAAGGGCAAAAGGATCCTTTGAACTCGTGGGTTTAAGACCCATCTCAAAACAACAGCAACTGTAATAACAAACAGAGAAGTAATGTCTCTTTGTTTTGTTTCTTGAGACAGGGTAAAGGTGTGTACCACCACCACCACCCAGCTCAGAAAAATAATTTACAGAAAAATCTCCCACCTCCCTACCACGTGTGGTGGGTAGGGGAGCTGACCCTCCCTGTCTCCAGCTGCACCTTGCCAGGGCAGCACAGCAGAGCTGACCCTATGAGAACCTGACTGTGGGAGATCTGGCCCCGCCCCTCGCTCATGGCTGCAAGGGGTGAAGTAACCAGGGCAATGCTGGACAACTCCCCTGGTGGTGAGGACAGGGGAGAGCTTCTGGGCTGACCCACCCAGGCCCAGATCCAGGGTTATGGCTTGGCCCACCCCACCATCCACCTCATCTGTGATCTGCTGGAGCATGGGAAGGGACCGGTCATACAGAACCAAAGGGCAGGACCTCCACCTCACAGGTCAGTAGCAGGATATCCAAGAGGAGTCCCTGTAAGGGCCCAGCAGAGACTGTAGCAGAATCCAGAGGCCTTGAAGCAGACCAGTGACTGTGCAGCGAACACTTACAGGTAAAGATCTATGGATAGAAGGGTTACTGAATGACTCACTACGTCACAGTACAGCTTCCATGATGAGCTTTCCCCTCCTTTTTCTCGTAAATTTTATTTTGTCAGGGGAGGGTCCAAGGGCAGAGGGCAGATACAGAGGGACAGGAAGTGAATGGGATCCAGACGCTTGATGTGAAAGACAAAGAATAAATAAAAGGTTACACAGTAATAATAAAAGAAAACCGTCCATCATTTCTCCAGCTGTTGATGCTATTACATTAGCTCTTCCGTTTTCTTTCCCTCCCTCCCCCCCACCTCCCTCACCTGCCTTCAGTGCTGGGGCTCAAACCCAGGGCCTCGGACATGCTCAACAAATCTTTTGCAACTGAACTGTGCCCCAAACCCTCTATAGACATTTATACAGAACTTTCCCAATCATCTGAGAGCAGGTTACAGACAGGACACCATTTACTCCTCAACACACAGGAAGAGGTTTCTGAAGAACACAGACAGTACAGGTGCCTGGTCGGGAAACCAGCCTGACACAGCCATTTACACTGTGTGCGGTTTCTGCCAACCATTCCAAGAATATCCTTTTTAGAAAAGTATTTTTCGCATCCACATGGCGGCTAACAACTGTCTGTAATTCCAAGATCTGACACCATTACACCATTATAGTTATACATGCAGGCAAAACACCAATTCAAATGAAATAAAAATAAATATTTAAAAATAAAAAAGAAGAAAAGTATTTTTTATCCCAGGTCCAGTCCAAGCCCATAGCAGTGGTGTATTTTGTTAATCTCCTTTGCTCTGAGGTCCTGGTTTGTATGACACTGACATTTAAGAGTTCAATGTCCCTCAGTTTGGATTTATCTCATGATTAGATTGAGGTTATTTATGTTGGCAGAAATATCACGAAAACCATGTTGTTTATTTCTCAGTACATCATATCAGAGGACATAAGATGTCAATCAGTCCCACAGCTGGTCATATTCACTTCGAATATTTGATTATGGAAGCCCTTGTCAGATTTTTCTACTGTGACATTATTTATCCCTAGAAATTAATAATGCTGTATGGAGATAGTGAGACAACCCGCTACTCATTAGTCTCTCAGCACCGGCTCCAGCCTTCACTGGCAACTGTGGCTGATTACTTCTGTGTTGTCCAATGCTAACACTCGGCTGGCTCCCATCTCTGGATGTTGGCTCTGTACCTGAGACAGTGGCCAGTCTGTCTTCATTTGTTCATTTACCTATCAGTATGGATCGGAAACGCTCATTGACCTACAGGACGTAATTCACCTTTGTCAATATTTTGATGCTCAAATTATCCTGAACCAGTCACCAGTGCCCTTTCACTATGTACTGTATCTTTCTGGCGTTTGGGGTTTTATTTGTTTTTGAGACAGGGTTTCTCTGTGTAGCCCTGGCTAGCTTCAAACACCCTATGTAGAGCAGGCTGGCCTCAAACCCACAGATCCGCC
This sequence comes from Sigmodon hispidus, assembly GCA_004025045.1. Taxonomy (NCBI): domain Eukaryota; kingdom Metazoa; phylum Chordata; class Mammalia; order Rodentia; family Cricetidae; genus Sigmodon; species Sigmodon hispidus. Next base: position 32,372 of record PVIH01012305.1, on the reverse strand, counting down.
TGCCTCTGCCTCCCAAGTGCTGGGATTAAATGTGTGCACCAGCACTCACTGGCTCTGATGGCTTTCTTCATTCTTTGCAACAATCTCATTTTTTGGCACAAGATACTTTTATCTGAAAGAGAAACATGTCTGTTGCCGTGACTTCCCGAAAGAGTATTGCTTTTGGGGTACTTTGTGAAAACACAAAATCTAAACCCTGTCTCCTTATACTAAATTACAATCTCGGAAGGCATCAGCCCCAAACTCTGCTTCTCTATGCCTGTGTCCTCTGTGTCCTGAGAACCGGCATCTGTGCTAACTAGCCAGATGCCTGACCTGCGGTCCTGTACATCATCTCTGCTAACCCGCTTCCAGCACTTGAAGATCAGGAGCGGCTTGCAGGCTTTACTCGCTCTCACCTGCTACAAAAGTCCTCTGGTGCGAACTGCAGTCTACTCTCATGAGACTCCTACCCACCAGTCCCAAGTCTGCCCCTTCTAAGTGGAAGGTGCCCAGTTCTGCCATGATGACCACAGCCCTTCTGGAGCTCCGGGCACCAAATGCCTAGAGAAGGTGCCCATCCCTGCCCTGGCACCACAGGACCTGCAGCCCTGACTTCTAATGGTGCTCCATGGACGCTCCTCCATCCACGCTCAGAGGCTCGAGCTTGGTCAAATCTCTCAGAGCCCAGACATCTCTGTTGTAGGGCCACTCTGTCCCTATGCGTGCGGCCACCTCTATGTCTATGACAATACTTTGTAGAACTGACTTTGCTTAGGTCAGCTCCCTGGAGGCCGGTCACATCATCCTCTGATGAAGCTGGGTTTTCCCAACATGACCAAGAAACTAAACAAAGGGCTTCTCATTTAGTCTTATTAAAAAGAAAATGTTACATGTATCTATCTAGGCAAAAGTCACATTACAAATAGTGTATTATGCCACATACTTACTTCCAGTGTTCAAAACTTCTCTAAACAATGAACACATATTATATGTATTAAATAAGTTGTTTCTAACATTTTACTTGCAAAATTATTTTTTTTGAGATAGGATCTCACTATGTAGTCCTACTTAGGAGACCTGCCTGCCTCTGTCTCCTACGTGTTGGAATTAAAGGCCTATATTACCACACATAGTTTCTAAATGAAATGACTTTAAACTATTATACCACAACATAACAGCATGGAATTATAACCCTAAAGGTTCTGTCATGGCATACATGCCTTGGCAATAACCAACAGCTCTCTACTTGGTCTTAAGACCTGCTCAACAAAGCTGGGCAGTAGTGGCCCATATCTTTGATCCCAGCCCTTGGGAGGCCGAGGCAGGCAGATCTCCGTGAGTTCTAGGCCAGCCTGGTCTACAGAGTGAATTCCAGGACAGCTAGAGCTACATAGAGAAACCCTATCTTGAGGGAGAAAAAAAAAAGACCCCACTAAACTGGTGAGAAACCATGTCTGGTCCTGGAAACCTAGTCAACCACCCAGGCTGGTAAAGTCACAGATCTTGAGGAACAGACAACAGCCACTGTATTAAACCAGAACACAGACAAGTGTAGGTCTCACCTCTAATCAAGGAAACCTCTCTTTACAACACATGGAGGCCCTTACAAAAAACCACAACCAATCAAAGTACAGAGCCCAGTTCCAAGGGAAACATCTAGAATACAACTCAATCTAAGGCTCAGGGAACCTGAGGGAGGGGCAGAAAGATCTGAGGAGGCAGAGGACCAGGGAGTTTGCTGTGAGATTGTTGTCTAGGACTATCAGAGCCACACCCATAAAGTCTCACCCCCTCCACCACTTAAACAGGAGCTGAGAAGGCCCACAGGGATGGGGCGGCAGAGAAGGGATTCTGAGCTCGAGGGTCTCCTAGGGAAGAGCCCACAGACAGGTTACCCACTGCCAAATAAACGGTCAGCCCTGAAAACACACATAAGTACATTATATACATCAAACAGGTTATACTTGTGTTTAGGAATATAATACACAACACACACACACAACAACAACAATTAACGAAAAGAGGCCATGAATTTGAAAAAGAGCAAGGAGAACTATATGGCAGGGATTAGGAGGAGAAGGGAAGAGGAATGTTACAATCCCATGGTACCACATGTACGGGGTGCCTCCGGGCCAGGAGAGGTGGCAGACCCCGTCCTCTGTAAGAGCAGCATCTGTACTCACTCACCCAGCCTTCTCTCCAGTTGCCGGAAGCGAACATCCTTACAGCAGAATTTAAAGCATCACTCTGCTACTCTCGCCTTTCATCCTAGCCTGTCACTTCTTTTTTGATCTTCATTCTGTCATGGACTCAACATGCTAATTATTCAGTCCTTACTGAGCTATCTGTTGCCGCCTTAATAAGAATACTGAAATGTGCAAGGGAAAAGAAGATGATTCCAAACTCAGGCTGGACACAGTGTGACAGAGTGAGTCCTCGGGCACATTCATGGGGAAGCTGACCCCAAAGCTCTGACAGACATTAGGTCTAAGAAGCTGCTCCAACTTTCCCTTTGTACCACCTTCTCTGTGTGCATTAGGTTACACTGTGACCTCAGCACGTTCTCAGGAAATGCAGACTTCCTCCGAGGTCTATCATTGTAATCTCTTAGCCCGCAAGTGTTGCTCAAAAGGAAATTAAAAGTAGGAAGGTGCATGAGGGCAACAGTGTGAGCTTTCTCGGATCACATTAGCAGCCGGACATGGGTATGTCACGTTTTGTCCCTGTGTTGTGTTGAGACCAATGAAATTGATACTTGTTTTTTTTTTTTTTTTTTTTTTTTCATAAAAGAGGAAGAGGAGAACAGGGAGGGGGGAAGTGGGAAGGGCCTCAAAATTAATCTGCAAGATTCGGTCTCCCTGCCTCTCAGTCCCCTGGACGCCATAAGGATTCGAGCACAAAGGCCTCCTGAAGGTGTTCTTAGTTTTCTGGTTACATCTGATTTGTCAGGCCTTAATTTGGAGAAGCCAGTGGCTTACTGGCTCCGAACCACGCCCTTGACCTCCACCAGGCCGTTTTGGCTGTGCTCCCCACCCCTTCCAGCAGGAAAAAAAGCCCACGGCCCTTGAAAGAGAAGGCAGAGGCCAACAAGAATCATGCTGCCCCAGGGACAGGGTCATGTGACTCAACAGGCGGGCTGTGGCCTCCTGTACCCCCATCTCGGTGGCAGCCTTACCCATCTGGCCGCTCCTGACAGGTTCTCGGAGGTCTGCATTCCTACTTTATGACTTTTTAATCTTTTCAATAAAATTCCGACTCCAGCTGGTCCAGAGCCTGTGGGACTCTTTGCCCGCTCCCCGCGCCCCACCCATTCCCCATGCCCCTGCACCTGGGCACTAATGCATTTCCTTTTTCAGACTAAGTCATCCTTCTCTTCAAAGATCTGGTTCAGACCTCATGTCTACTTTTCCTGGAACCTTCTAAAATCTGCTTTCCTTAAAACCTGGAATCAGAGATTGTCTGTATCCCCTTGCCCTCTCCAAACAGTTTCCACAAAGGTTCCCCAACCTTTCACTGCACCAAAGAATTCTTTTTGCTCACAATACAATTTCAGTGGGGATGTTTTCCTTTGCTGTTTTCTTAACCTCCTGAGAGATGGAGCTGTCAAAGAAGTGAGTTTAGTTTGTGAGCCTGTTAGCTAAGGATTGCAGCTCGGTTGATAATAAGAATGCTTGCCACCAAACACCACCCAAAACCAAAGCACAAGGCTTGATCAGGGCCTGTTTCCTTCAGTAACTGTTGTAGCTGCAGATCCTCCCCATGCTTCCAAAGCACTTTGAACCTATTTTGCACTGAGGACATGCAGGCTGATGAAGTGGCAGGTCCTTTGGCAGCTAAAAGCCAATGATCTGGACTATTTTATTTTTCAACTCAAATCTCAACTTCAGTGAGCAAACTTAATGAAGAGAGAGAAACCTGGGTTCCAGTCCCACACCTCCTCCCTTTTGGCATTAGAGGTGACATGACGCCCTGACAATCCCTGCTTCTCCAAAGTGGGGCTCCACCTGAAGCTTCTCATTCTCCGCCTCTGTGGCTGGTAGACACAGGACCCAGGGGGAGAAATGTAATTAACAGGCTGGAGGGAAAGACTGGGAGGCAGGATCAGAGAAGCTAATTAGAGCAGGCTAGAGGGACCAGAAGGTGGGGAACACGGAAGAGAAAGGGCTAGAGAGAATTATCTGCGGCCTCTAATTATTCCAAGAAATCTCTGTGCCACTGTCTCTGGCATCAGGGAGGTGAGGTAGGAATAACAAGGTTAGGCAGAAAATGTATTTAGGCTAACGAGTGGGGGAGGTCCCCCCATGCACACTGAGATTTCTCAAGTTTCCTAGAGAGCTCAGAGAAGGTGCGCCTTAGGTTATTTATACCTGTTAGTGTTGGGCCACCTCAGGTGCCAGAGGCTGGAGGGACTCACCCGCACAGCAAGAGGCTCTTCCCCAGAGACTCCAACACCGCCAGCCCAGCGCGGCTCACCCAGACCTTGTTCTCAGAGTTCTAAGATGTGCTCTGGAAGCCAGTCACCCACCCACCCCTCTCCTCCCACTCTAAAAACAACTGCATGGAAAATCATCTCGATAGGAGTTGCTTTTGGTACACAACTGTAGGAATGTTTATGAATGAGCCATCTCCTAATAGCAGAAGAAAGGCAGCAGCCGTGGGCTGCTCTGCAGCTGAGGATGACAACATGGAAGAGCTTCATTTACAAGATTTGGAAGTCAGATCTCTACAAATGTCTCTGCTGTGCAACATACATAACAAGCCTCAAAATAGCCTTTGTTTGTCGAGGTTTTGCTCAGATATTTAAGGTTCCTGACAGTTTAAATATGGAGAACAGTATGGTAAACCATCCAAATATTTGACATCATCGGTGTTTGGAAGGAGTTTCACAAACAATTACTTTGGGTCCTAAAAGGCACACGAGGCACCAGGTTCCTGATTTTCCCCGAGGGTGGATCAGTGTGGCCTTTGCTGCCTGCAGGCTGTGAGGAAGGTCTGTCTCACTGTCCCTACTAACATGGGTTTGGGTTTCCCATGAAGCTTTGCTCATGTAACAGAGGAGGGCCTGGCTCCATGGCCTTCCTAGCATGGCTCAGAGATCATGAGGGATTTATTCTGGGTTACAAAGGGTTAAAAAGGTCTAGAGAGGAAAGTACTGACTGTTCTTACAGCGGACCTGGCTTTGTTTCCCAGCTCCCACAGGAATCCTCCCCGGTAGCTCCAGTTCCAGGGCATCTGACATCCTCCTCTGGCCTCCACGGGCACCTGCACACATATGGGGCCCATGCAGACAGGCGGGCACACAAACAAACACAGACATACAGTTCTGAAAAATGCTAAAGAGCTCTCCTTCCTCTCTCTCTGTGTCTCTGTTGTTCCTCTCTCTCTCTCTCTCTCTCTCTCTCTCTCTCACACACACACACACACACACACACACACACACACACACTAAGTTATACTAGCCTCACAGCATCCTTCAAATGTGAGAATTAGGGGCCTTAGGAGGGATAAAGACTTCTGATTCTGGAGAGACCCTTAAGAATTGAAGGAAAGTCCCAGTTACTTACAGCTTGTATAGACAGAATAATGGATGGTTGTGTTTGTGAGCATGCTGTTTGCCTGGGACTCCTGGTCCAGTCCGCTGTTCTACAAATGTGACTGCACTCAGAGTGCAGTTAACAATCTTAGGTCCAGAGCAAAGAATGGAAATAGTTCCTGCTCCTATTAGGCAACATCAGTAGCCGATGCCAGAGATGTTGGGAGAGAAAGGGTCACCTGATGATGGAATCATTCAGGAAGGATGGCCCTGGCAAAATCTAAAGTCATTATGAGCAGAGGAGGAAGAGAGGGGATAAAATCCTGCTAACATTGCCCATATGAAATCAGAGAAGATCTAGTTTTTTTGCTGGGTGTAGTACTGCATTAAATGCCAGCAGAGGCAGAGGCAGGTGGATCTCTGCTGAGTTTGAGGTCAGCCTGGTCTATACAGAGTTCTTTCTACATAGAAAGATCCTGTCTCAAATAAATAAATACATAAAAAATAAAAAAGAAAGAGGAGGTGGACTTCTCTTTTAAAGAAAATGTTAAAATTGCCTTCCGTAATCCCTTTAACTGTGTCTCTGATAAATCATTAAACCGCCTTCTGCAAAGATCATTCCAATGGCAAAGAAAAGTTACACTCATAAAATAGTGTCAGAATGTGAATGGTTTGTTTAACATTCAGCAGTTGTCAGTGAATCAAATACCAAGTCTCTATGGTCCGAACAGCAAGAGAAACAAAGGCTTTGACACCTCAGTGTTCCTCACAGGCTGAATTTTAGATCACAACTTAAAGAACACACCCGGTTCCAATGTGGACTGGCATATGCATGGCAATCAGCAAACATGACAAGGACAGCCTGCCTAAGCGTGACTTGTACAGATCATGGCCGGGCCCCTAGCCCACATCCTGGATACAGGGCAGGGTCTGAGGTAAGCAAAAGTCTAAAATGGAAGACCTTGGGAAAGTGGGATGAGGGGCTCCCCAGGAAGGAGTTAGGGTGGCACTGTGGATAAGGTCAAGCCTGGAGTCTATTTGGGGGGGGGAGTGAGGGAGCTTCACCCTTCCTGCCTTGTGTGTCAGCCACCTGAATAAGCACAGTGGGACACCCGCTCCATGGAGCCTAAGAGCGGGCACATAATAGCCTGCAAGTCTGATCCCAGACAGGACTGTGGGACAATGCTAGCCCACTAGGCCATAAAAATGCTTCAGATTTTACCATCTGGGATTTATTTCTTTGAGTCTTAAAGACAGTTCAGTCTTTCAGGGCACCCTATTAAAATGCCACTGCCCCTTTGTGGGAGGAATAGTCACACATAAGTGGGTGATCATATAATTTATTGACTCAAGCGAGACAATAAGAGTGAAGGATGGTTAATGACCGCACTGGAAGAAGAGGCCTAAAGAGAACATATGGCCGGCCAGCGACGTCTGTGGAAGGCTTTGTGTTAGGCTCTACCGGAGACACAAAGGTGAATAATTTCACAGAACCTGGATGCTGAGTCGAGGCGCAAGGGTTCTGGTGAACAGCTTCAAGTCAGACTTCAGACGGAAAAATGGCCCTACAGAAGGAAATGCCATTCAGATCTGAACTTGAATCCACATTTCCCTTCTGCATGACCTTGAGACAAGTTAACTAGTCTATCTTTGTCAAGACTGCTTCATCTGTAAAATGAAGGAATTTCATAAAGTCCTCATGAGTATTAAATAAAAACTTATGACAAGACACCTGATACCGGTTTTCAGTAAGTCACAGTAGGATTCCAGCAGGCGCTCACAGTAAGCTGCGAGCTGGAAGGCCAAGCAAGTGTCTGTCTCACCTGTACTTTCCTGTCAAGAGATCAAGCTACTACCAAAGGGGCACTTGAGTGTCATAGGAGATAGGGGAGTCCAATGACTGCACGTCACGACACCACTGCCAACTGTCACCCACTGTTTAATTTCAGAGCTTGACCCAGATGGGGAGAAGGAGCATCTGCATGTCCTGCTATGCTAGTCTTCCTCTGGAGTGTGGCTCTTAAAGCCTGCTCCCTGCCCAGCAGCACTAGTGATATCTGGGAACTAGGCGGAAATGCAGATACTCAGGCCTCAAGCCGGCTATGCAGAACTGCAGGGTAGGGGAGGGGGCCTCTGCATTTCACAGGCCTTCCGGGTGCTTCTCATGCCATCCTTGGACTGGAAAGCACCAGGCAAGAGTACACAGCAAGTTGGCCCCTCTCCTGCCCTAGTCAGGAAAGGCTAGCCTTGGGGCAGGCAACAGAGCCCTGTTCTTGCAGAGACCAGGCTGAAGGCCACTGCCAAGAAGATAAAAAAGCCCCAGTAAAACCCAGACCTACATGGCTACACTGATGAAAATACAATAAAGAAGAGAGTGAGAAATCTGACAAAGAGGAAACGCAGCTTCAGTGGGGACAAAACACAACGATCTTCCTTCCGTGGAGACGGGAAACATGAAAGGGCGTCAGATGTTCAAAGCCCAATGTTGAAATGACAAAAACATGAGCATGGAGACGAAGTGTGGACAGCAATGATGGGCTGCAGGCTAATGATGGCAGTCTCGGAGAGCAGCCCCACACACCCTCCCAGAGACCGACCGATCCCCTCCCCACCCCCTCAACATGACAGCCTATATAAATAGAGTCCTGAGGGAAAAAATACCAGCAATTAGTCACTGAATCTTGCTTGTTAGAATGAGGGAAATTTGGAGAAAATCACCAGAAGCTCTGATGATAGGAAAAGCTTGGCTGAGGAGGCCATCAGGCTGGGGTGGGAATGTGATCACGAAAGGGTGAAGGCCTGTCTGTGGGCTGATCCTGCAGTCTTTGATGCCTGCCAGATCTTAACCAGAAAGGAAAAAATGGAGGGCCTAGCCACTGGCCATAGTCGGCTCCCGCCTGCTCAAGTCCTGGCTGGAAGTCCTTTAATGAGGGCTGAGGCAGGCTGGATAAGGGAAGCCCAGTGATGCCCGCCAACTGAGCAGAGGGCTTGGTGGGTGAGACAACAGAACAGAGCCCAACCAGAGTGTCTCTGCCTCCACACGGAAGGCCGGCATGCCACACCACACCTCTCCTGGTCTGAGGTGTGCTTTGGAAGTGGTAACAGGAGCAGCCCTTGGGCTCTGTCAGGATTGTGAGTAATGGACAATGGAGGAGAGCCTCCTTCTCCCAGCGACTTTCTCAGTTTAAGTATGCTGTGCTCTCTAGGGCAGCTCCTGAGGAAGCCCTTACCCATCCTTCTCCCTGATTCCATCTTCAGCTGCCCAGTTCCTATTCCTTCAAGTCTCACCTCAAGTACACTTCCACAGAATCACATTCAGGGCCATGCGCCCTCACTGAAGCCCTGCTACGTCTTCCTGATGCCCTTACTCTCCTTCTACATTCTCATCTGTCTGGTCAGATGGCTTCTTTGCCAACTAAGAATTCCCTTGAAAATATGGACCGTGCTTTGTTGTCTCCTCATATGCAACCTCATTCCAGGAGTCCGGCCCAATGCAAGGCGTGTGGTACCAAGCTACTTAGAGAGATGATGCCATGCCTACCTCCTGCCTCCAGTGAGGTAGGTAACCTGGTGTGCTCTGCCATGTAACCTAGCTATGGAGATGGGTTCTCACGTGAGCTCCCTCCCTTACTGAGAGCTGAAGATCACCCCAAACAATGGCTTCCCTTTCTCCTCCTCTTCTATTTGAACCCTTGGCCTAGGGCCCTCCAGGCCCCGCCGTCCTCCATTCCTTGACTTCCTGAGAAAAGGGAGACAGTGTGCTAACCCTAACCCTACCCCAACAACCCCCAGAGGACTTCCGGGAATAACTACAGCCTTTAACAAAAAACTAATACTTAAAACCGATAAACTAGTTTAATCATACAAATAAAATCTTAGGCAGGTAGGAGAAGGAGAAACAAAGACGGGAGGGCAAATAGCCTCCACATGGCTCCTGAAATCCTCTCTAACGCATTAAATGGCTGCTTCTGCCATGTATGAATCCAGCTGTGACTCAATCCTATGGCTAGACAATCAGATGCCCACAGGAGGCCACTGGCACCTCCTTTCAACCTGACTTCATCTGGCTGGCTGGTCCCCTGGTGAGGGCTGTCAGTGAGGACTGGGGCTGTGCCAAAATTTCTGCTTTCCTTCTGGCACCCATCAAACTCTCCAGACATCTCTAAGTCAGTACGCACTCAAGGATGCCTCCTGGCCCTGTCTTCTACCAACCATGGTTCTAGGAGCAACTGGAAGCCAGCTTGGCTTGGCGTTCTCACATACAAAGGAGCGAGAGTGCTGGAGAGCACAGGTCAAGTGACAAATGCCACACGAGGAGGAAGAACTGCATCTACGGCAGTGGCATGAGGTAGCATAACAGATGGATAATTAGATTTATTCTGAGAGCTGTAAAAGTAAGTAATTAAATAAAAATATGGAACAATGAATCTGCCACAGAGAGACACCTAACAGCCTCATGAGGGCCTTGCAGCTGGCACAAGCATCCTGGAAGAGAAGTGGGACAGGAATCTTTCACATCTGCCTGATGTTTAGGCACAATAAACTAAGCATCATCTTAAGATGGGCACAGGGGACAGCCTGGTCTCACACACACACACACACACACACACACACACACACACACACAGAGAGAGAGAAAGAGAGAGAGAGAGAGAGAGAGAGAGAGAGAGAGAGAGAGAGAGAGAGAGAGAGAGAGAGAGAGAGAGAGAGAGAATATATCATTCCTCTGGCTACAAGCAGTGCTACTCCATGGGACAATAGTCTCTTATCTACAAATGGAAGATCTCGGTTTGAGGTAAACCAATAAAGTCTCCTCCATCAGTGTGGTTGGCAAGGCCCTTGCAACATAAGACTGACTGATTATATTTATCTGTCTGGAGAAGAGGCAGAGAGGAAGGGAGACACACATGAACAAATGCCTGAACTTCTATTTCCCCCCAGATGCTGGCAGCAAATAAACATCAGTAAATAGCTAACGAAGCAAGTGCCCACTGTGTGGAAGGTGCAGATGAGGTCCAAGACTACATCAAGAAAACAGATTCCCTGAACGTGATCTTTGACAGCTGGCAGCAAACAGATCATCTGGCATCTGTTTCATATCAGGGCTTATGGCTTTGTCCTTCTTGTTATCTTAGTTTGGCTTTTTGAGACAGGGTTTCTCTGTCAATAGTCCTGGCTGTTCTGGAACTTGCTCTATAGACCAGGCTGACCTTAAACTCACAGAGATCCACCTACCTCTGCCTCCTGAATGCTGGGATTAAAGGTATGCTCCTCCACTAGTGACTAAACTACATTGAAAATCATCTAAGGAAATTGGAATTTGTTGAGTCCCATCAAAAGGCAGGATGATGACAGAAGCAAGCACAAGTTACATGGAATGAGAGGCCCTCCCTCAGGCCGCCTCTCTGGGCATGGCTCCCTTGCACCGCTTTCTCCAGGCAAGGATGAGTCTGATGGCCATGGGCACTACATGTATCAACCCTAACATAAAGCGGATTCCTCCTTCCTTCCCAGGAGAAGGACACTAATGCTGTGGGACATCTGTGCACTGTGTGAGGGTCTGTTGCTGTGACTGCTGTAATAAAAGCTGAACAGCCAATAGCTAGGCAGGAGGTTTAGGCTGGATTTCCAGGGAGTTAAAGGAAGAAGAAAAAGAAGAGGAGGAGGAAGTGGAGGAGGAGGAGGAAGAGGAGGACGAAGAGAAGAAATGTAGGCAATAGGAGAAACCTGGAGACACGAAAAAGAAACAGGAGGAGCATGACAGAAGAGAGGTAACACCACATGACAGAACATAGATTAACAGAAATGGGTTAGTTTAAGTTATTACAGCTAGTTAGGAACAAGTCCAAGCCATAGGCTTCATAATTAATAAGAAGTCTCTGTGTCATTATTTGGGTGCTGACTGTTGTGACAGAAAAAGACTCATTACATATAGGGTCCAACATGGACGCTCAAATATCCATATAGGGCCCGAGAAAGTAGACTTTTGGGCAGCCTCAGCATACAGAAGCATGGCTCTTTTAAGAGGCCCTAGTGTACACAGCCCCTAAAGGTATCATCACCCCAGACAACAGAAAGCAGTCTAGAGAACACAATATCCACATTCCCAAGATGTGGGGTAGGTGGTTTTTGTTCATTCAGTGGATTATGGATGTTTGTCATTGTTTAGGGGGGTTGATTACAAGTTGTCATTGGTCATGGTCAGGGAAAAAAGCTGAACAAAGGATATTAGATTCAGGGGTCTCTTTCTGAAGGGAAAAATAGTACAGAAATGATGGGACCAAAGGGTGGACTGCTGAGTCTACTTTTGGGTAGCCACTAGTCTCAAGTATTTTACACTGTTATGGACTTTTGTATATAGATACAAATTTAAGGTTATTTTTGTTATATTGTGTGTGTGTGTGTGTGTGTGTGTGTGTGTGTGTGTATACTCCTGAGGTATTGTATCTATGCAGCTTATTAAAAAAATGTAAAGTTTTAGTCCTTGAAAACTATTTAGGATAACAAAGAAAGACAGGTTAGTAGTTAGTTACCTATAACAAATTTATAGCCATGTTTTCAAGGTCAAACAGAGATATATTTTAAATAGATTGATGATCTTCAAATACTTCAAAGACCTATAGAATATGACATTTAAAGTGTTTTAGTAATATAAGGCTTTCTATGACAATGAGACACATCTGCTCCTGGCAGCATCAATTTACTTCAAAATAGAATGATGAACATTGAGGAACCTCCATATGGAGTTTGCTTTCAATGTGCCAAAGCTGGCTTTTCAGGTAAGAAACTGCCCTTGCCTTGTCTGCTGACAGGATGCTGTCTAAACTGAACAAACAGGACACAAAAGAAAGTAGCTGTTCAACTTTGCCATGGCAAGGTAGGACAGTCCTTTAAAATTCCTACTTCACAGAAAAGTCTGTCAGTTATTCTAGGCCCCAGTGTTACAGAGAACTCTTGGGTGACTGTCCAGGAAGGCAGATGTTTCTGTCATTTCTATAGTTTGGAAGTTGCTTGCTCTGTACTTCCTGTTTACTCAGGTAATATTTTATCCTTCTTGGGTCTCTGATGGGGATTGAAGACTAGATACTATACAGTTTTCCTTGTTATCAAGTTCAGAAAAATACTTAAAAGATACAAAGTTTATAAGGCTGAAGAACATGAACGCTTAAGTTGTTTTTTAACAAGGAAGATACTTTAGGTATTTTTAGGATGGTAATAATTATGATAGAAGATGGTTTAAGTATAAAACTTTGGGCTCATTAAGATGGATAATACCTTCTCCAAATTTGCCAAATACATATGGACTAAACATTGTGAATGTCAATTCTTATGTGATAATTGTTATTATATATAGTTTTACTATGTTAGAGCTAAACCTCTCCTTTTCATTTAGAGAAAAGAGGGAAATGTCATGGAATATTTATATACAGAGTGGAAGGGGAAAGGCCCTATTATATTCCCAATACACAAATGTTGCCTTTTCCTTTAAAGTTTCTTTACAACTTTAATTAATTAGAGCGGGTGTGTCTAAGTGTCCCTGTGGAGGTCAGAGGACCACATTCATCCCGGGGATTCTACTCAGGTCCTCAGGCTTGGTGGCAGGCACCTTTACTCACTAAACCATCCTGCCTGCCCCGTTTTTCTATGATCATTACAGTATCTCTGAATGGCCTAGACCTTACTATGCAGCCCAGGGTAGCCCTCAACTCCCCATCTTCTAGCCTTAGTCTCTCTCCTGAGTGCGAAGATTAGTAGTAGTATGTGTCACCACACACAACTTAAAAACTTCCATTCTCCTCAAAGGCTCAAGGTCAGGTTCTCCCTGCCATCTAGCTGAAGGATAGAAGTGATGCAGGCCTGCCTCCCTCAGGTCAGCCCACCACACGCTACCTCTCCTGTCAGACTCTAGCCAACAGCCTGTCACCTGCCCATTTAACAAAGCACCTTCCCTTCAAAGTCTTCATGGACTTAGGCCTAACTTCACATATTACATTAGACTCCCTTCTTTCAGCAGCTCAGAACAAGCTTAAGGCTTTCTGGGAATCTAGATGCTTTGGAAGCCAGCCAGAGCCAGTGCATGAAGCAGGGGACCCAGAGGAACCAGCACTAGGCCTCAGCTCTGCAAATTCTTAAGTGATTTTCCAGCTTCACCTTGGATCTAGGGTCTGCCCCAAGGGGTGGTACTAACCAACACCTAGCAACCAAGTCCTTGCTACTGATATTCCAGGCTTTCCCTAGAAATGTAAGCGTGTGAAGCTAGGTGCTAGCATGGGATAATTAAATGCTCTGCCTGTCCCTGGCACTTGGAGTCACACTGGAGGGTATGATTCAAAGTAGTCCAGATGTAAAAACTGTGGACCGGGCTGAGGGCAGCTTGCATACCGCTGGCATGCTGGCCCAGAGTCCTCTGATGGGCTCTGCTCCTACTCCCGCTGACAGGGCTTTACTGCTGCTGGTTAAGCTCCCCAGAGACAAGCAGGTTCACACCTCCCACTCTGCCCCTGGCCTTCCTCAGAACAGAATGAATCACCAGCCAGCGTCTGGAGAGAATCTCAGCTGCTATGAACCTTCTTCTCCTTGGACTAAAGCTTGCTTTTTTTTTTTTGGTCAGTTCTGAAAACAGTTTAAAAGGTAGATAACCTTATTTCTTCAAAGCCACTGAGCTTGGACAAATGGAAACATAAAAGCAGACTGAATTAGAACTTGAATAATCGTTTCCAACATAGCTGAGGAGTAGACTGTGCGGGGAACAGAGAGAGGCCTTCTGTCCTCAGGAGTGGTGAGGGACAAGGCCTGGAGGAAGGCAGGCGACCTGGGAAGAAGGTGGGGAGTCACCTGCTCAACCCTAGTAAGGAGCACTTGGCTCTGAGGTGCCTGACCACACTACCTGCCACTGGGCTGAAGGAATCTAGGACCTGTTGGTGCAGCCCCAAACTCAAGGCTCTGAAAGGCTGAAGTAGCCCAGAGACCAGGGAGATCAGAAGGAGAGGCCAGCGTCTTAAATGTACTATCTTCTATCATTTGGTTAGAAAACAAGATAGGTCCCATGCTATATAAGGGGATAAAACAGAAAGGGAAAAAAAATCTTATCCCTCTTTTTGGTTGTTGTTTTGTTCGAGAAAGGGTTTCTCTGTGTAGTCCCGGTTCTCCTGGAACTCACTTTGTAGACCAGAATGGCCTCAAACTCAAGGATCCACCTGCCTCTGTCTCCTGAGTGCTGGGATTAAAGACATGAACTGCAACACCTGGCTTTATTTTATCCCTCAATTTAAAATAAATATAATATACATTTGTATCAAAATCTTTGCCCATTTCCTTTTGATATGGGTCACCACTATCCATGTAATTGTCAGTCTAAAGACCCTACTTCCCAGGAGCGGGGCTCCCCAGACTCCCTGACACAGCTCCTTACCACCCACATGAGCGCAAACACAAGGGGAGGCAGTGCCCAACCACACTGTGACAGTTGAAATCCATAGTGCTCCTCCAGACAGTGTGAATGAGTGCAGTGTTGTCAATAGGATGGACCTTTCCCGATGGCCCAGACAACAGTGAAGGAGTTCAGTCCTGTGACAGTCCTTCAGTCGTTCCCTGTGTCTCTTGCCTACAGCTGACAGCTCTGCTTGTCCCGGATACCAAAGGGCTCTCGTTCTTTACTGCCCAGAGCTGTCGCTGGTGTCCCAGCTTCTCAGATCTGCACTGTAGTCTCCGGGTTCCTCTGAGAAGCATCACTGACAGCACTGAGCAAACAGAACAGGAGATGACCTCACAGCCTTCATGTTCTAGCGCCAGGTCCCAAGTCCTTGCACTGCTGAATAATTGAAAGGGGATAATCCACTCAGCTGATTTGGGAAGCCAGCCAGTCACACAGATTATCTCAGAGTGAATTATTCACACGAGGGATAATTGGGAATTGCCCAAACTTCTGTGAGAGGCTCAGGCATCACATGGAAGGACGCTGAAGATGGGAAGTATGAATGCTGGGAAGGAAGAGGCTTTATCACGACTACAAAGGGCTCAGGCTTCCTTTATAGTCAGGATAGACTGCTGCCCCACTCCCGGTCAGTGCAGTGGCACCATGGTGACACTGGGAAGGCACTTTCTGTGCCTGGTAATCATGTGCTGTGCCCTGGACTCTGAACTTTACACACCACAGCTCACTTAATGCCGTGAGGAGTCTGTGATGCACACTGTCCTCTCCAGTTCTTAGCTCTGGAGGTCAAGACTAGGCAGCTTAAGTGATACATCTTGGGACACACATCCTAAACAGTCCTTCCAGAGCCCAGACCTTGTCTAGGATAACTCCTCCCTAATCACCAGCTTCACTTTATAAGGAAGTCTTTCCGATATCCAAGACTGTGAGAAATTGAAATCTGTCTTCTTTGGTGCGATGCAATCTAGCCACCCGAATGGGTGTGGGCAGTGCTCTGGAGAGGCTCAGGAAGAGAGAGGCTGAGGCCAGCATGCCAGGCCTGCGAACTGGAAGCAGATCTTCCCACTTAATTCCAGACAGTATCTTATGTAGACATCCAAATTCCTGATCTACACAAGCCATGACAAACTACAGATGGTTATCTTAACACTGACTCTAGAAATAATTTGTTACAGGGCAACAAACAGCCAATACAATAGACAGGAGGGAAAAAACCAGTCCCATCAAATGACATATCAATGGCAGAGCCAGGTCTGGTGTCAGGGGCAGAAACCATTAGAGCCTGACTAAGCCCCAAGGTCCACATCTGAGAGAACAATGACCTTCATGTCCCAGATACTCCAGCATTGTAGTCAAGGAGGCGCTGACCAACCACACACTGTACATCCCTGTCTCTAGCAAGGATGATGAGATGGCAAGCGCTGCTGAGCATATGCTTGTCATTTCTGTCTCCCTCAGAGCAGGCGCACAGTGGGCACTGGATGAGTATCTGCTACACGAGGAAAGTTCTCTGCAGTTGATCCACAGCCTTCTGCAACGCCAGCTTCTTACATTCCACATCATTTGAATGTTTGAAAAGCTTCTGCAGTGTGTATGACTTATAGGGTCACAGGAATAATACAAACAAAATTAAAAAGAATTATGTGCAGAGAAAACAAAACTCTTATTATTGTGGGACTTTCCCAGAAAACCCTACCTCTCATTCTGAGCAGATTGAGGACATGTTAGGGTGAGCTCTTGCCAGACACTCAGCTGGATGCTATGTGCATCAATCCATCCTTTCTCCAAACACCCAACCCAAGCAGATGCTATTGTCTCTATTTTAAAGATGTGGAAATTGCCTGCAAGATTTAAGTTTTCCCAAGGCTACAGAGCTAAAGAGTGTTAGCTTCAGATGCACCTTCCAGCCATACAGTCCTAGCTTTATATTTTACATATCACATTATATGGCCTCTCAAGAGCTACCAAGAACCATAAAAAAAAAAAGCAGATACAACATTGTTCTTGGGTTGTGCATCTCCAACATAGGAGCCCCTGCATCACTGAATCCTGACCTCAGAGAAAAGGAGTAGTGTGCTGGTAGGTAGATGGTAGAGATGGCATGACTGTTCTATTCACCTTAGGGCCATGACCAAAACTCCAGGTAAACACTCTCGTTCTGAGCCTGCCAGCCATGTTCCCGTGACAAAGGCAATAAAACCCAGAGACATCTCCTAATCTGGCAAATAGTAACCTTCCCAGTCATCACAGCCATGAGGTCTAAGATGCACCTTAGTGAGGGGGGATTGGCTCAGGGTTCTGCAAGGCTGGAGCCTATACACTGAAAACTGTCCACAACATGACCAGGACTGTTTCAGCCATGGAAACCACATCTTTTTACTCTCTTGATCAAAAGCCACCATACCTTCCCATTACTCTTAGAGAAAAGATCCAGATAGTGCCAAGTCTTGAGATGCACTGCCTAAATGTACCTGGTTAGTTTCTTTGGCTCACCACAACTTCTGCCACCTTCGCCTCCAACTGCTCCATTGGCTGGCTCAGTTTATCCTTCCTCAGACCCCTTCTCTAGCTGTCCCCATGTGCATTGGGTCCAGAATGGACCTCTTCAGAAAGTCTCCATAACTGATCCATCTGGGAAGCCCCTACATGCTCTAATCTCTTCATAAATTTCACTACTGGCTTTTACAAACAGTTTTATTGAGATAAGATTCGCATATAAAATTTACCCACTTTAAGTACAGTGCAGGACTGGGAACAGCTCAGAGCACACTTGCTGAGCATGAGACTGGGGGCCTATCTCCAGCATTAGCAGAAATAGAAAATTCAGGCTTGTTTAGTATTTTCACAAGATGCAAAGATGACTACAATCTATTTTTCTTACATACCTTGCAAAAGACAAACAAACAAAACCTCTTCTTTCTCTTAGCAGCCTCTCCCCTGATCTCCTCCATTCGACCCCCCCAACTTCCCAAGCACTAGACAACCACCAATCAATTTTCTGGTCACAAAGAGCTACATGTCATAGACAGTTCATATAAATGAATTATAAAATAAGAATCTTTCACAACCAGTTTCTTTGACTTCGTGTGTTTAAAACTTCCAGCCAGGCCAAATTTCAGAGCTCACTTCAGCATCAGACCACTCTGCTGTTGAATGCCATGAATGCCATCCTACTTACTGTATGGGCACACACTGTAATACACATTGTGTTCATTTATCAGCTGATGGGCAGTCACATGGGTTCTTCTTTGGGGCAACAAACAATGCTTTACCCATGGTCATGTACACAGTTTTGTGGGTAAGGGGCATATGTTTTCATGTTACTAGCAGAACCAGTTGGATGGTTTCCAAACTGACTCTGTTATTTCCCATTTCACTAACCGTGTCTGGGGTTCCAGTTCCTTCATCCCTGCCAGCATTTGTTATTACTGCCTGTTTGCTAACAGAGCCATCCTACTAGGTGGAAAATACTATCTCAAACCTTCCTTCAATAGCTGTCTGTTCAGAGCCTCTGCCTTTAAAGATGGGTTTGTCTTTTCATTACTGCCCCATAAAGTCATCTGTTGTTTACTTTCAAACATTCTTTACATAGTTTAGATACAAGTCCCTTATCAGAGACATGATTTGTAAAAACCTCTGATTCTACAGGGTGTCTTTTTTTCCCCCCATCTTCACTTTTTTGGTAACATTTTACCAAAAACCAAAAGAATAAATAAAAATAAGAAAGTGTTTATTTTTGGTGACATAGACTTTTAAGAATTAATTTCTGATTTAAAGATAAGCCACAAAGGAAGAAAGACCTGCTTTATTCACCACTGTATATTTGGTCAACAAAAGTACCTGGCACAGGGTAGGTACTCAATACATATCTTTAAAGATTTTTATTTTTAAACTATGTGTTTATGTGTGTGCATGTGGGTCTGTGAACATGTGCAAGCTCACAGAAGCCACATGAAGGCGTCACAGGGCCAGAACTGGAGTTAAGAGGTCAGATGCCCTAAGTGAGTTCAGGAACGGATCTCAGTGCAGCTCTTAACCACTCTACCGTCTCCCCAGCCCCTCCTGGGCCTGAGTGGATGGAATTTAAGGGCAAGTGAGGTAAGTGCTGTATGGGCAGGGTGACTCTGGTGACATCTAGGATTGCTACTGGTCCATTATGGTCTCCCATGGGAGCATGAGAGGAAACATGGAGATACACTAGCTAACCTCTCCGGGACATATCCATCACCGTCTATGACAAGCCAGTTCACTGCTCAGGCGGTCACCGTCTCTTTGCAGCTATTCTCCAGGGTGAACAAAAGCAAACACTGGCTCACAAGTTGGAAAGGCCCATGCTGAGAGACCTGGCCACAAGGAAGGTTCTCTCAGAATCAATCCTTAGCTCAGTGCAACAACCCTGAGGCAGGCTCTATGCGCCTGTTCTGAGGGACAGAAAAGGCAAAAGATGGTTTCTTGCTTCCCTTACCTAACCTCTGCCAAGAACAACAGCACAAACTATCTGAAAGGCAAATGTCCACACCAGGGCTCCTTATCCAACACCTCAGGGGTCTTGGATTGGCTGCCCTGGGGAGGCATTTCATCAACCAGGCAATGAGCTAGAAGGTGTGGTATAAACTCAGGGGAAACTGAGTCCGGAACCTGGCAGACAGTTTAGATAATGCTCCAAGGCCTCAAGCCAAGGGCAGGTAGCCTAACAGAGGGATGGGAACCTGTCAGCAGAAGAGCAAAGAAATTAAAAAACAGAGGCTCCAGCTCTTCCTTCGCTGGTGCCCACTGACTTCCATGTCACCTTTGCTGCCCAGTGCTGGGGTGGAACCCAAAGCCACTCCTAAGAGAAGCACCTGCTTCGCCACTGAGCAGTAACAACCCCAACATGATATCATGATAACAAGAGGACAGTGTGTGAATTTCTGAGGCATAAGCACATTTACATACACATATATGGAGTTGCCTCTGGGAGAGTAAGTAAATACTCACAAATAGTTCAGTGTGTGAACAAGGGCAGAGGATGATAAATGGTACCGGTTAAAGAGAGGGGCGGATCTATTTCTAAAGTGGCTGAAACGTGATTAAGCATTGCTCCTCAGAAGCACTGCGCTTGACCCACTCGCCCATGGCTTGAGTCCTCTCCTGTGCTCGGCATGCCTCAGCAGCCTCACGCTTGCCCCGGAGGCTTGTCCTGGATGTCTGGCTACAGCAGGAAGGGTATTTCTTGTGAGAAGCATCCGAGATGCTGATTTTGAAGCTGAGCTGAGCACTCAAATCCCAAGGGGAGCCTCAGTGAGGAAGCCTCAAAGAGAATGGAGCACCCTAGGACTTCAAGGAACAAGTGAATAAAAAGGGCAGGAGAACCCCCAAATACCACCCCAAGGGACAACCCAAACCCACTTCATAGCAGGGGTCATTTCTTGGGCCTAGTGAGCCACTGAGAACAAGGCTTTTTGTTTTTTTTTTTTTTTTTAAGCTGGGCCCACTTGTGATTCACAGCCTGGGGTTTTCCTTCTGGGAGGATATGACCTACCACACAGGGCAATGATGTAGTGGATAAGTTGTTTATGACTCATAGACAGAGAAAACAATAGGAACCCAAATTATAGTGGCCAGTGGCAAGCATGGGTACTCTCTGGCTGTACCGCAAATACACAGACCTACTGTGGAAGAAGACCGTATGCGTGAACCCTCCTCAGTATCTACCGCCATCCTGCATGACACAGGGGCAAGAGCTTAGCTTTGAAGTCACACCGTTTCATATCTTAGCTGTAGCACAGGCCACCTACGTACCCTAGCCAAGGCCTCCTTAAGCCTCAGTTTCCCCATGCGTAACAACTGCACTTACTTCACAAGAGATTTACTTGCCCTGATCCAATGAGAGCTGTCTGGGTTTGGCACCTGGCACACAGGTGCTTGTGTTTCCAAGCATTCTTCATTTCTTGCTCTAACTCTAAACATTTTGAAAGCAGTAGCTGTGCCAAATGCATCTTTTTATCTCCTGAGAGCGTAACAGAGATGCAGCTCAGTAAACATTTGTCAGAGAGCTGGCTTCCCTGAGCCTGGGCCACGAGCGAGCGGCAAGAGCAGTGAGCAAATGCTTCTCTCCTGCCCACAGCCCTCGGTGGCCCGCTACCTCACACTCCTTCCTACCCACACGGAGGTGTGTGTGTGTGTGTGGGGGGGCAGCTTCTGTCCCTGCAGGCACAGGAGAGGTGACAGTCAACCGGAACACAGAGGCAGGGGCCGAGTACCGGCTCCTCAGAGTTCTGCCCTATTGATTTCCCAGTGTCATTACTAATAACAACCGGAGAGACAGAACATTCCTCTTCCAGGATAACGGCATCATTTTAGAGTGGTGTCTATCTCCTCACTGCCCCAGCGGTTATAGGAAAACCTTCCCTGTCGCCTAACAAGAGCCTGAGAGGCCAGGGGATTGGACCAAGGTTGCTGTTCCAGTCAGTGAGATCCTGGCGTTTTAGCCCGTCAGTCCCTCTGCGGCGTCCCTGGAGGGAGGGCATATTTGCAGTCCTGGAACCTTCCTCAGTACGGTTCTTTAGGGATATTGTGAACGAACTGTTTAACAAATACCCATGGTGGTAAAGAGCATCAGGTCCAATTCTTCAAAGCATCTATCTCAGTGGGAGGCTCTTAGTCATGACTCCAGCTTGGCTGAGTCCTCCCTTCTGAGAGAATCACATCCACTAAAGCAGACCAGAGGCCAGGAGGCCATGCAGAAAGGGAGCAAGGCAAGAACAAGGTCTTCTCTCTATGAGACACACAGGGAATGTATGTCAGAGCAAACGTCTGTCCTGCAACCTCATTCTACCCAAAGAAACCAAAAGCTAAGAAAAACACCAAAGGAAAGGCCTCTTCCACTTTATATAACCAACAGAATAAGGAATCTAAATGGTCCTCTTGTCCCCGAAAAGAGCAATCTCACTTCCAGAACCCCAGGAAGATGGGGGATAAGAGCCAGGCTCCTGGGAAGCTCCCTAGACCCTGGAGAGCAGAGGCTGCCTGCTCCTAAGGAAAGACCGATAGCACACCACTAGGCTTCCCTCTCCTCTCCATTCTGGAGGCCTCTGAGTTCCAGGCAATCAGGAATGGCACTGCCATGCTCCCTACCATACCTTACACCCAGACAAAAGCAGACAGAAAAACCCGACGTGCTTATTCTTGGGGGCCTGTTGGCCTGAGCTGGAGGAGGACGAATCTCTCATCAAGGCTGTCTCATACTCAGGGATCAGCTACTTCTCAGTGCTAGTGTTCACAAAGGGACCTCAGCAAAACAGGCCAATCAAATTCCATGGATGAGAGAGTCAGAGAAGCCAGTGAGGTCAAAATAATGCATGAGATGTCATACCAAATAATGCATGAGATGTCGTCGTCGTATGAAAGGGGTGACTGGAGCTTCACTGTGACCCAAGTGTGACTCCCCTCCCCCCACACACACCTTAGCACAACTGAAGCCATGACGGAAGTAACATTCAGACTTTGGAACCCTGCATGTGGCAGCACCACCAGCCAAAATGAGAACAAAGACCCGACTGGCCAGAGTCCATAGTTCTGGGAAAGTCCCCAAATGTCCTAACCCTGCTTTTGGCTTCTGTAATTTTGCTTCTGGTTAACTGGTTTTGTTAAGTGAAGTATGCCACCAGTGTGTGGTTTTTTGTTTTTGTTTTTTTCTTAAAAGCTCACTCAGGTCCCAAACACCCGATGTAGGTGCTGGTGGCTAGTAAAGACTTTCTGTTGGCCTGAACCCGTGTCCAAGTGGTCTTCTCTGGTAAATACCTCACAACACACGGGTTAGACCTGGGTCTTGGTTTTAACATTGTTCATTCAAGAGCAGTGGGCCTCTTCTCCCTTCCTGGG
Source organism: Sigmodon hispidus (assembly GCA_004025045.1). Classification (NCBI taxonomy): domain Eukaryota; kingdom Metazoa; phylum Chordata; class Mammalia; order Rodentia; family Cricetidae; genus Sigmodon; species Sigmodon hispidus. Next base: position 9,561 of record PVIH01012305.1, on the reverse strand, counting down.
AAAGCTGCCTTTTCAGTGTGTTCAGTGAGGATGAATCCTCTCCTTTCTCTTTTCACCTTCATGTTTGGAGTTTCCATCTAGGGATAAGTGAGATCTCCTGATTCCCTCTGACCTGCCAGGTTAGCAATTCAACAGGAAAACACCTCCCACAGAAAATGAAAGCAGACTTCAACTGCTTTCCCACTGGCTGACTCTTATGTAAATGAGCTGCCTGCAGCCTGACTCACAGGAACTCAAAATGGAAAAAACAGAGCAAACAGTACAGTTCAAAGGTAAAGGTGAACCTTGCCTGTGCCGTGAGGGTGTACTGGGTCACAACTAGCATGCTGCCAGGGCCTCGGCTTGGGGACCAGTTCTTGAAAGACACCTCACTCACTGGCACATTTCTGAGCCCTTAGAATAGACAGCCTTAGCTATCTATTCCTCTTGTTTTCACACAAAGAAAATTAAAATCCCAGAGAAATAAAACGAGAACTTATCATCATCTTTCTGTAGACTAAATCTGTACCCCTGTGTCAACCTTCTGAACTCAGATCAGAGTCACTGTCAGGGTCTGGGCCCCCTGTCCATCTCTGATCATGCCTAAAGACTAGTCAGTGATGGCCTGCTGGGAAAAAATGTGGCTTCTTTCCTCCCTCACTTCTGCCTGGCTATGAAGGCAAACGCCAGGCTACCTAGCTCACCAGACAATGTTCGGGCATTAACAAGGCCTCCTAGCAAGACCCCATCATACCCATGGTCCTAGGAGACTTGGTAATTAACACGCTTGTAATCCCCACAGCATTAGACCTTCCTTGTGATGAAGCCCCCACAGGGAGCAGCTAGCTGTCCTAGATGACAGTGCTCCAAACATTAAAAAAGAACACACCCATCTATTCACTATGGAGAAGAGGCAGTTATTTGGAATCTATACATTATGCATCCCTGTTGGAAAGAAAAAAAAAAAAAAAAAGGCGAGAGAAATTACATTACAACTCTCTCTGGCAGATTTCTGCCCCCAAAGACAGGAAAGCAATCTGGAATTACACCTAGTTCCCAGCTCCAATCAGCTCTTAGCTGGCCTCTCTCCTGCTCCTAGCTGGACAGCTCCAGATGTGTTTGAGTCTCAGTGACTCACTCTAATGATAAGAGCCCTCAGAACAAATCACCGCTCTGATTGATCCAGCAGGCAATGCACAAATGCCTGTGATCTGGTTCTAATCTTGTTTGCTTCCATTCCAATTACTCTGTACCGATGGTTTAAAATGGGAACTGTCTGCTGCATATGTCCCGTCCATTTTAGTAGAGAAGGAATCTAGGCCACTGTGCCCTTCTCTCCTCGGGACAGCACCAGGACAGCAGCAGCCGTCTCCAGGCTTTGGCTGGGCGGAACAGCCCAACTCTATTTCTCTGATCACAAAGCTGACTCCACTCAGGGCTCCATCTGTCTTCAGGGACTAATGCCTCCTTCAGGGACTAATAATCACTCACTGTGTGTTGTTACATACCAGTTGAACTGAAATTAAGACTGATTTCATCACAGTGCATTAAAAAACAAAATGTATTTCTTGAAGACAATTTTCAGAGATATTTTAAATTTTTGTTTGGATAAAGATACTTTCAAATAAAAGAACTTTTTCGGTTTTTTTTTTTTTTTAGAAACTTCAGAATTCTGTAACCCCCCCCCCCACTCCCCACCCTGGCAAAGCAAACTCTAAGAAGAAGGCAGACTCCTGTAGAATCAGTCACTCCGAAAGTCAATCTATCTTGTGACAAAGCATGGATACTGTTAGGATTTTGTCCTAACCCCTGAAGCTACACCCTCAGGAAAAGTTCAATCTGCTCTAGATAGTGAGGTACCCCTTTTTAAGCTCTGATTATGACAACCACAACCAATTTCAGATTGAAGCAGCTATAGAAAAGAATGCATCGCCCCTTGTCCCTGAAACAAGTTAATGACACACCAGACTAGAAACCTGTTCCAGCTGTTTTTCAGATCTCTGCAGGTTCCGTTGTAACCTGCCTGCTCGGCTCCTCCAAGAGACAGACCCCTGAAGATCCCCAAGATGACAGCTAGCTGATGCTTCTTCACTCTTACCTCCCGCCATGATCCTATCCCCCAGCCATCAATAACCCACCTTTTTAAAATCAAAATCAAGAAGTGAGGATGTTAGGATTCTGTTCTAGCCTCTGAAGCCACGCCCTGCCTGAGTTCTGATGTCTAGTCCATTTAAGAAGAATGCCCACCGCCAGACTCTCCTTTGTTTCTCTCTTGGGAGCATGGCACGCTCTCAATCCCTCACTTCTCTCTCCCTCCCCCCTCTATTTATCTCTTCTTTTATTCTTTAATAATAATAACACCTACATAGACCCTGCCTAAGTGTCCTGCTGTGTCACTGCCCACTGCTGCCTCTCATAGGCTCCCATCACATGGGGTATGAGGTCTCTATTCTATAGACATCAGCCAGTCAGTCACCCCGGGGAAAGCGCATATCATATCAGATCACAACATGATCAAAACAGATACTCCAAAAAGAAAAAAAAAAAGTTAAGGGAAAAATGAAGCTGATTTGATATTTTATATGTTATTTTTAAAATCCTAATTAGTCATCATCTTGGGACTAGTGGACTTGATTTACTTAAAGTTACTTTTATTTTACATGATCTATCCAGGAGGAGACACTGTCTTAGAATTCAGGACCTCTGAAGTCCCCACTGGCCCTGAGGAGTCTCAGCACCCCGCTCCTCTATGGCTTTTCCCTTATATAAGCAGCCCAGCTCTCGCAAAAGCACTATTAACTCTCCTGACAATACTTAGGTCTCCCAACAGCCCGGGCCTAGCCAATCAACCTCCTGGGCCCGGGAAGCATGCCTATCTCACCAGCAGGTTTCAACAGGGAAAATGGGCATCACAGGGTTTTCCCCTCTTTTCACAGCTGCAAAGTCACAACCTGCCCAGGGTCTAGAGATCATGGTGGATGGGGTCTACCTAGCGTGGACCCTGCACTGGTTCTTAAAGAATGGTTCCATAAAAATGCACTGCAGGCAAGGAAGCCTGGCATGCAGCTTCTTTATGCCTTAACAGCTTTCAAAACAAGATCTTGAATTACACAAACTCCCAATCAGAACTAATGACAGTCATTCCAAACTTAACATCAAAGATGCTTTGTGAGTCATACTGGCTTTAAAAAGCCACCAGTAATCACTTCATAGACACAACAATCAAGCACCTCCTTCACTCAACAATAAATTTTGCCTAGTAATAAGTCTAATTAATTAGAGCACTGTCATTTTAAAATGTGTCAATGTAAGCATTCTCTCAAAAGCTTCTAGCTAAGACATTTTATAATTACAAAAAAAACCCACCTCCTAAGAACATCTTCATAGATTGATAAAACATGATGTTCAAAATATATTACTGAACAGGAAAAAGAGGCATTATAGACTCATGTCTATAAATGAGCAAAGTACAAGATTATATATATGAAAATATTAAAACAAGACTCATTATTTTGCACAACACCTAAAAAGCTAATTACATAAAAAGAACTTGGTAACAAAGAGAAATCATGTATTTGCCTTTTATGTAAAAATGACTCAAATATGAATAAGCATCTCTGGCAGAAACAGCCACAGTGCTGCTTTAAAGGAAGGGACCTGGTAGGCTGAGGGCAGGCTGCCCGCCAGCATGCCCCTTTGTGCCCTTTGCACTCTGAGCTAGGCCACTGTGTTACCATCAGAGTTGAAAACACAACATTTAGGTAAATTAACTCAGACAGTAAGTAACCACAGTCCATGGGGAAAACAAGTCTGACATATCTCAAGTGCAGGGCTTTAGTGAGCCTTCATGTACAGACTTCATAATCACAGATCAAGAGCAGCCACAGCGAGAGAAAACCATCCCCAGTGGTTATCAGACCTATCTGCAGACAGGCTGTAACAGCAAAGGGGAATAGAGACAAAAGAAGAGGGCCAGGGAGGGAGTGATGGGGAACGGAAGGCTGGGAACAGACCCTGGACTCTGTACAGCACCCACTGCTTGATCAGCATCCAATAGTTTGCCACCTTTACAAAGTAAAAATTCCTAGTGAGTCACAGGGCTGGGAAGGGGTTTTGTGTGATCCTTGCAGGGACACATCCCTTCAGATCCCAGGGGTTCTCTAGCTGGGCAAGAAATGCCACATGAAAGCCAGATCCTCGCCCAAGAGCTGAGCTTCTGACTCATCCTCTCACCCTGCTGCCAGCTGGCTCAGTGGCTTTGAACAAATCTCCTTAGCAGAGGCACTGAGTGGGAAGTGAGGCCCTTCCATCCAGCCACTGATCAGCTGTTCTCGGTTCTTTGGCAAAGGCACCTGAGCAACAAGGACTCCATATTGAGTGGCATGTATGCTCCAAAGCTTACCATTCTTGCCGTCTTCCTGGCTGAGAAATGTTCTACAAACTTACTTCTGGGCCATCTTGGCTTGTGCTTCTCTTTAAGCCTTAATGCCACCCTCCCCCCAAGTTGGGTCTACATTAACCCAAAAGAATTTCCTCTCAAAGCGAGAAGACAAAACAACATTGCCAGCGTAACCACTGTGGAGTGAAGGCCCTCTAGGAACCCCACAACTCCCTGTCTGTCTTATGCTTCAGTGATCTTTGGTCTCAGCATCCTGCTGTGAAAATTGGAATGACTAGCTAATGACAGAGGTAAGAGAGAGGCATTCCAGGAACTGGACAGGTAGTTTCATTTCATTTTTCATCTCATTTCCAGTTGGTTTTTCCCTTTTATTTTGCTTTGTTTCATTCTCATAAGCTTATAGTCTTCTGCATTCTTCTCACTGTGCGGGTGCTGTGCAGAGAAGATTCCAGGACAAGAGTCAGAGTAGCAAGGTCCAAGACAATGTGCTCTCTGGCACTGACCAGTGCTCTGGATGAAGGCTGGAGAACTAGGGTCTAGCTATTATCTTTTCCCAGCAGCCTGTGGTGGCACTGGGACCACAGCAACTGATTAAGTGCAGAGTAAAAGCAGAGAGAAAATGGATAGACATAAATTGGCCTTAATCCTCAAGGCTGTGTACGATAGTGAAATGCAGTGCAGGGAAACAGCCCAGGAAGTCATTATTTGAGAGTTCCTGAATCAAGGAGATTGTGGGGTGTCCATATAAGGATCCTTCTGTTCTATAATCACATGACAGCCTCTTTACTCAATGCTGCTCATTAAACACACTGTACTTCTGAGATAATGGGACACAGCCAACTTCCTGAAACTGAGACTCTCCCACCAAAATGTCAGTGCAGGGCTGAGAAGCTTGATGTTGATCATCAGGGCACAGGCCAGTATTTCCTGCCATCTTTCAATTGCTTTTCTCTCTCAGCCTTTGCCTTTCTCTCGCTCAGTAATGGACACTGTCACCAGCAGAAGTGGAGCTGGGAAAGAAACTTTTAAGCTGATCAGAATTCAACAAATAAAATGTTAAGAAGTGCTTGGCAGGAAGTTTAGAAACCCAATGAAATAGGCCCAGCTCTGGCCTTGTGACTTCAGTATCAGAGGAAAATCTCTCAGAAGGGATATGGCTTTTTATAAAAGCATATTTGCTCCAGTCAAATCAGGGTTATTTCTTTTTCCCGTATGTGTGTGTGTGTGTGTGTGTGTGTGTGTGTGTGTGTGTGTGTGTGTGTGTGTGTGTAGCAAGCCCATGGAACCCTCCTGTGTCTGCTTCCCTAGCATGGGGTTTACAGACACACAATGACACCCTGGCTTTTTACATGTGTGCTGAGGATCTGAACTCAGGTAGCCCTATCCTTGTACATGTTACCTACTGAGCTATTTCCCTGGCCCCTAAACAGGTTGGCCAGAGTGTTTTCAGGCTAGGCCTCTAATAGGGATAATCTACAATTCTCAAGCTGTTAATGCAGCTTATTCTAAGAGAAGCCCACAGTCACCTCTTGTGCTGGCTACTTTTATGTCAGCTTGAGAAAGAGTCATAAGGGAGGTAAGAGCATCCATCCACTGAGAAACTACTTCCGTAAGATCGGGCCACAGGCAAGCCTAGTGGCATTTTCCTAGGTAGTGATGAATGACGGGCGGAGCCAGGTCTGGGCTGCTGGTCCTGGGTTCTACGGGAAATCTCACCTCTTCTCTCCTCATATCATTTTCCATAACCCCTAATATCATATTCAAATGTGTAACCAATAAGGACACAGGACCTCATTCAAAACCTCCAAAGGAATGTCCCTCTCTGTGAGAATCTCATAGATCTTCACTATACAAAAACAGGATTTAGTCATCTGAGTTCACAGTTAACTCTTCCATAAATTATCTGTGGGCCATTGGATAATGTCCTTCTCGGCAAAGCCAGGACACTGTTACCTCAGGTTGTTACCATCACTAAATGTCACATTACATGGAAAGTGACCCCCACCCTCAAGGTCCTTTCTCTCATAGTGTGTCACACCTCATCTAGGTCAGTCCAGTCCTCTGTGTGTTCTTCAACACACACCCCCCATTCCACTGGGATCAAGGCATTGCCCCTGGGTACACACAGATCAGTGGTTGAGAGCTTGCTTGGCATGTGAAAAAGACCTCGGTTTAATTTCAAGAAGTTAAAATAAACAAATACATAATAAAAATTAAAAATCACATAGTAACAAACTTGTACAACTTTTTTTGTCTGTTTTTTGAGACAGAGTTTTCCTGGCAGCCAAATTTCCTCTGGCTAGCCTGGAACTCACTCTGTAGACTAGGTGGGCCTTGAACTCCACAGCCCCACCTCCTGAGTGCAGGGACTAAAAGTGTGTACCACCATGTCCTGCTGATTTAATATATACACACAGAGTCTTGCTATGTAGCCCACACTGGCCTTAACTCATTATGTAGCCCAAGCTGGCCTCAAACCCATGGTAATCCTCCTGCCTTAACTTCCCAAGTATAAGGTTTATAACTGGATTTATATGTGTGTGCCCCAGGATTGTACCTCCACGATGGCATAAATCACTTTATTTGGTGCTGTGACAAATACCTGACATAAACAGCCTATGGGAAGACTCGGGGGTGGAAGGATGAAGAGGTGGACACTGTGTCTGCAGTCAGGAAGCAGAGGGATGGACACTGACACTTGGCTTACGCTCTCCTCAGCCAATGGATTCTACCACCGAAGTCTGTGTGGGTCTTCTCTCGGTTAAATCTCTCTGCAAACACTCCCACAGACACCTCCAGAGGTGTATCTTTAGGGTGATTCCAAATTTAGTGATGGTTGATGATGAAGATGAACCCTTACACTGGTAGAGCATGTACTAGGTACAGATAAAGCCCTGGGTTCAGTCTCCAGCACCACAAAAATAAAAGTATACTGGCACTAAACAGAAAAAAAAAAGTTGAGTCACTAATATCATTAGATATTTTTTCAAATTTCAAAAACCAGGTCACTTTATGACTTTTTTTTCAAAGCACAGAACACATAGCCCTTATTTGACTTAAAGCTACATGTGGTGGTAGAAACTCACAATGGTGCCCATGATCTGCTTCTGCATTCCTCCACAATAGGAGAATTTTTGCTGAACAAATAAAGACTTCATTTCTTTCTCAACCTCCTTGGCAGCCAGGGCTGGCCCTGGCACTTAGGGCCAACAAGACACAAGCAGAAGCATCCACAGTCTCCGGGACCCACAAGAGACTCTCAAGGGGGCTTGTCTGGCTCTGTTTCCCTGATCTCTGGAGGAAAAGGTAAATTCTTAGACTCAGCACCACAGTGTGACTGGACTGAGGACCCCAGGACCTACCTGAAGCAGAGCAGTCACCTAGCCCAGGCATCTGACCTGAAGCTGTTACATGAGAAAGAAATAAACATATATATGCCATTTTCTATCACTTGCCGCAAATTTATAATGTATAGATTATACTATCCTATGTAGTGTATGAATGTGTGACTGGCCGCTAACCAACAGAACACAGTAAATGTGACAAGATGTATGTGACTATGTATGTGATTACACTGCAAAGACTAACACATTAGTTACTGTCACTCGAGCAGAAGGACCTGTATTTGAGATCTAGCAGCCACATTACTACTGCTCAGGGTGCCACACACTTGTAATCCCTGTGCTGGAAGGTGGAGACAGAGGCTCCTTGGGGCCTAATCAGTGAGTATCTGGAATCCCAGTGAGGGACTGACCCAGTGAAGGTGAGTTAGCTCCTAATCAAGACCCCAATGGTTACCATTGACCTCCACAAGCATACATGTATAGCTGCACACATACACGCACTATCACACACAAACACTTATACATACTCACAAGACTAATACCTTGTTTTGCTGAGAAATGTTCTTCCTTAGTGGCTTTTTAAAAAGATGCCTTTTAATTTAAAATTTTTAGTGTGTGTGAGCATATGCATGTAATGAGCAAAGGGTAACTTTTAGGAGTTGGCTCCCTCCCTCTACCATGGGTCCTGGGTGTCAGACTTAGGCCATCGGGCTTCCACAGCAAACACTTTCACGTACTGAACCTTCACAACAGCTGAATAACTATCTGAAGAAACAAACTGGCATGGTGTGAGCAGTTTATTGAGGTGCCATGTAACAAGGAGCTAAGAGAAACTTCTAGCAAGCACAATACATGCCTTTAGTCTGACATCTATAAAGAACTGAATTCCACTTGCAATCCCACAACCTCAGAGAAAGATGATTTTCGATTGAATCCCACATAAGACTCAGGCTTGAGGTGACACAAAGGTGGCTACAGAAACCCCTCAGAGGTCTTATTAAAAGTGTTCAGAGCAGCCATGTGGGCACAGAAGTGAAGCCATTCAAGCTGCAGCCCTGTCTCCCTGTGGCTTTACATCCCTGAGCGCCTGGAAAGTGGCAAGCTGTGAGTTTCATGTGAGATGATCCTGGATTGTTAACTCCAGGCACTTGTTAGAAGACAATATCAATCTTTTCTTAAAAAAGAGAAAAAGGAAAGAAAGAAAGAAAGCTTTCTTGATTAGATTCCAATGATTTTGTTTTTTAAACAATGAATGAGTAGTCCTGTGTGGTTTTACAGGCCTATAATTCCAACATGAAGGAACATTCTGAGGCCACCTTGGGCTATATATATAGTAAGCTCAAAGACAGACTAAGCTACAGATCTGACTGTCTCAAAACAGCAAAAGGACAAAGCAAGAACAAACAACCAAAAATGAGTAGAACGGAGAAAACAAGCACAAGAGAGAAGATGGCATGGTGCAAACAGCAGTTGCAGAGCTGGACTGTACCAGGAGTGCTGGTGTGAACTGTCCTCCATGTAGGACTATAACAGGAGTGCTGGTGTGAACTGTCCTCCGTGTAGGACTATAACAGGAGTGCTGGTGTGAACTGTCCTCCATGTAGGACTATAACAGGAGTGCTGGTGTGAACTGTCCTCCATGTAGGACTATAACAAGTGCTGATGTGATCTTTCCTCCGTGTAGGACTATAACAGGAGTGTTGGTGTGAACTGTCCTCCGTGTAGGACTATAACAAGTGCTGATGTGATCTTTCCTCCGTGTAGGACTATAACAGGAGTGTTGGTGTGAACTGTCCTCCGTGTAGGACTATAACAAGTGCTGATGTGATCTTTCCTCCG